>RJWM01020882.1:0-36354 GCA_004363535.1 Dasyprocta punctata
TACCACCATTGAAGTAACCCACTGCAGGCAACTAACAGGTATCACTTTAGGAATTAGACTAAAAAAAAAAAAGAAATGAGAAGACACCTAAACAGGTCACAACCCCAGACACCCAGTTCACCAAAAGCAAACCGAGGGGACAACGAGGCTGGAAAATCCGAAAGCCCCCTACAAGGTTTCTTAGAAGTGGTGACAAAGTTGTTGAATGAGACTTTGGAAAAAATGAAATCAGAAATAATCTCTCAAATAACCACAGAGACTGCCAAAATATACACCATGCTTAGTGATGTTAGGGAAGATACAGACAAAAAAAAAAAATAAGCTTAAGGAAATTATGGAAGGACAACATAGGAAGCAAATGGATCCCATAAAGCAGATTCAAGTAGATATCCAGGAGAATAGAAACTCTGTTGAAAGTATTCAAAGCAGATTAAGCCAATGTGAGGACAGGATCTCAGATATTGAAGACAGGCTCGCAGTTAGTGACCAGGAAAAGAAAGATTCTTCAAAACTAGTAAGGGATCATGAGATATTAATCCAGCAGTTGCTTGATGAGACAAAGAAAAATAACTTAAGATTAATTGGAGTCAGTGAACAAGCAGGAGATACTGCAAATGACATTAAAAACATCCTTACAGACATCATGTCAGAAAATTTTCCTGGTAGAGAAAAAGAATTTGACATACAAATAAGTGAGGCATATAGAACTCCAATTAGCAATGATAAAAAAAATCTACTTCCAGGCATATCATAGTCAAGATTTCAGAAATTCAACACAAGAATAAAATTTTAAAAGCTGTTAGGGAAAAGAAACAAATCACCTATAAAGGAAAGCCTATCAGAATTACGGTGGACTTCTCAGCACAAACTCTCAAGTCAAGGAGAGCTTGGAGTGATGTACTCCAAGTTCCAAAACAAAACAACTTTCAACCCAGATTGATGTATCCCGGAAAACTATCTTTCAAAATAGAGGGAGAAACAAAATACTTCCATGATAAGGAACAGTTAAGGAAATTCATGACCACTAAACCAGCATTCCAAAATATTTTGAAGGACATTTTAGAAAGGGATGATAAGTACTACAGCTCCACGAACCCTAATAGAAGGAATCCACCAGGAAAAAAGAAAACAACATGATAAAGATAAGTCAATATGTATCAGTTTTAACCATCAATGTTAATGGTCTTAATTCATTAGTCAAAAGACATAGACTGGCAGAATGGATCAAGAAGCAAGATCTAACAATATGCTGTACACAAGAAACACATTTAATTCAAAAAGATACTCACAGACTGAAAGTTAAAGGATGGAAAACAATACTTCATGCAACAGGAGTCCAGAAAAAAGCAGAGGTAGCTATTCTATTTGCAGATAAAGTTGATTTTTATGCCAAGACTGATTAAGAGAGACAAAGAAGGTCATTATATATTGGTACGGGAACAATCTAAGAGGAAGAGATAATAATGCAACAAATACTAGTCCACCCAGTTATATAAAACAATTATTAATCGGCATGAAAAATCAAGTAAGCCTTAATACAACCATATTGGGAGAACTCAATACATTGCTGTCACAAAAAGACAGATGTGGAGCTCTTGGGGTCCTCTGGGTAGAGTATCATGTCATCTGGAATAAAATCTATGTATATAAATATTAGTTGTGACAGTCAGAGAAAAATAATTTTGAGTAAAATGTAATTTTTTCAGGATCACCTTCAGATTTTATTTTTAATGTGAAATTTTTTTGCACCGGGGATTGAACTCACAACTTGCACCTGTGAGGTGCTTAAGTCATTGAGCCAAACTCGTGGCCCTGGTTTTTTGAGGCAGGATCGCACTATGTAGGTCAGGCCAGCATTGTGCTTGCATTGTAGCCCAAGCAGTCCTCGAACTCACAATGCTCCTCCTACCTCAGCCTCCCGAGTGCTGGGATTAAAGGCGTGCGCCACCACGCCTGGCTTAATGTGAAATGTTTATTTGAAAACAATTGTATTAACAATTAGTTAGATAATGTTTCATGTGTGTATTTTTTGTCTTAAATAATTTTCAGGAATATCCAATATGCTGATGATTATTGCTGTTTTGTTGGTTGGGGTGAAATTGTTATGTTTTGATTTCTTGTTTTCCTTTTGTTTAAAATAATAATTAAAAAAGATTACTAGGCATTGGCTCTGAGTTGATACTAATTTCTGGGCACCCAAAACACCACAGTGGACCCAAAATACTGCAAGTCCCAGTGAGAGTTCCTGGAGTCACGTCTGGCTCTGATTCAGTTCTTGAGTGTATAATTAGAATGGTCAGGAACTAACATCTACTGTCTTCGGGTGAGGAAGTCAATAGTGATATTACATTCCTGGGAGAATTGCAGGGGTAATGTTACCACGAAATACTTGAGAGAAGTAGGAGGGATGGTAGCAGTCACATCCACCAGTAACTCATCAGTTTGGTCTGTGTGGAATCCAGGAGGACCTGGCGAATATGGATTATTGTAAACCTGATGAAATGAGGACCCCAATTTCATCTGTCCCAGATGTGCAGCTTTACCAAATGAAATAATCACCAGCTTATGATGCTATGATTAGATAGTACCACTTTTTCTCCATACTTATTGCTATATGGTTTGAGTGTAATTTGAGTGTCCCACCAAGGTCTTTATGTGAAGTCTTGGTCCCCAGACTGGTGGTATTGGAAGGTATTTGGACCCTTCAGGAGGTCCCTAGGTCACTAGGGACATGACTCTGAGGGGACTGTGTGACTGCAGCTGACCCACTCTCTTTCTGCTCGCATTCATATAGAATTGATTTCTCGGACACATGTCCGTGCCATTGCCAGGGTCATCTGCTTTCTGCTATTGGCTTCACTGTCCTCACCAGAACTGAGCTGATGTAGGTACCATGCCCTGCAATCTCCAAGACTGTGAGCTAAATAAACCTTATTTCTTTAAATTTAACCACCTCAAGTATGTCACTGTAGTACCATGAGCTGGTTAGCATACCAATCCATCTGGATCTGTGGTAGGTTTGCTTCTACCTACCACAATACACTTTCCCATGCTTGTCTCAGAGCGATGTCAGTTCTGCTCTCTGCCTTATCAGAGTCTGGTGAGATCTCGATCACCTTGACACTTGATAAAACATCTCAGTGGCCCACTGCATTGACAATGTTATGCTGGTCAGATCTGATGAGTGGGAACAAGCCAGATCTTGAGATACCTTAGTAAGGCACTTTCATGGCCACATATTGACATGGACAGCAGTTCTCGAACTTATCAGTCCAATGTATGTGTTGCTATTATAACTATTTCTTAACAGTCTAGACACAAACATATGAATAGTTTTCGAAATCAGTATAATGCCCTAGTTGAAAATAGTAAAAAGGAAATAATTTACAATAGAAGAACATCTCAACATGTAATTGCTTGGGCAGGGCCTACACTCAAAGACAAAATGAATAGCAAGAGATATGTGCCTGTATGTAAAATTGCTGTGATTATGACAAGCTTTATAGCAACCTGATAAGTTGTGCTATACCAGGGCTGTGGACACTAGGAGAAGAGCTGCCACTGGGACGTGGATTGTAAAATGCTGCCAAAGTCCCACTTCACCCCATGTCATCTAGTAGTTGCACTTTTGGAAAATGTCTTCCATCCTGTGCAAAAAAGGGCTTTATGTTTACATGAAGTTTAAGTCTAAGCTCAAATAATTATAAACAGGTTTCTCATCTACAAGAATGTGTGGGAAAACGTTTGAAAGTCAGAACAAATATAGGACAACTCTTTTTTCCACCCTACACGTTAGGCATGTTAGGATTTCTGAGCCCTTGCCCACGAAATGCCTAAAGGGTGACCCATCATTGTGTCTACTGCTGTCCTTCATGAGGAGCAAATGATGGACATCCTGGATGCCATCGTTTTTTATGGAAGGGCCATGTTCCGGTTTGAATATGTCCCCCCAGATTCCTGTTAGAAACATAATCCCCAGTGCAAAAGCTTTGAAAGGTGGCGTCTTTAATAGGTGATTGGGTCACAAGGGCTCTGCCCTCATGCATGAATTAATACTACAATTGAGGGAGTGGATTTGTTACAAGACTGGGTTATCATGAGAGTCCCCATCTCTCTCGCCTGTCTCTCTTCTGTGCTCTTTTATCCTTTCGCTTTCCCCCACGCATCTATGCAGCAGGCAGTCTCCGCCACATACCATCCTTGATTTTGGAACTTCCAGCCTCCAAAACTGTAAGAAATGCATTTCTCTTCATGGTGAATTACCCCATTTGTGCTAATTCTGTTACAGCAGCACAAAACGAACAAAGACCAGCCAGAAAATTGGAACTGTTCCTGCAGAATTAGTTACGAAGATACACTGAAACAGGGATTCCACAAACTTGCAAATTGTGCCCAGGAGGAGGAGTGCTTTGTGGCCTTGTTTCTGCTGCCCTTACACTTCTGCTAAAACGCATCACTTGATATGTGACACTTTCATTATTTACTGCTCAGAGGCTCAGAAAGCAAAGCGGCCAGGCTGGTCTCTGCTCACTCATTCATTAGTTTTAATTAAACCCTCTAATTTTATTTATGCTGCCACAAACTGATTAACAATTTGCCAGCGTATAGTGGGAAGTCTTAAAAAGTACCTAGAGGAATCTGTGAGCCTCTGAGCACAGACTTTGTAGAAATCAGGTGGGCTGTGGGGAGGGGCTCCTACCAGGCTAAAGGAGGCAAGTTTGTGAAATCTTACCAGTTTGTAGAACCTGGGAACAGCTGACAGCTGAGACTTGGAGCCCCCAGGGGTTGGTGCATCAGGGGATCGGACCCCTTTGTCTGCAGTGCCAGTGATGGAGAGGGGACAGTGCCAGGCATGGCTGAGACTGTGGGACACAGAGATCCTATTCCTGTATCAGTTGGAGACGTGGACACTTGCACAACAGACCCGGGATGTCAAGGTGGAGTTGAGAATAGAAAAGAAGAGGACTTCAGACAGTTTGAAAGTGGGTGTCAGGAAAACCTTCTAAATGGGCTGGAGTCTGAGCTACACCAGGAGGATGTACAGAGTATCAGACTGGCATTCTGAGGGAGAGTGGAGCCCGATGAAATCAGCGCATCAAAAAAAAAAAAAAGAAAAAAAAAAGAAATCAGCGCATCCTGAGACTGATCTCACCATTTTCCAAAGTTTGAGCAGGGCCTGGCTTATCCATATCTACTCTCTTCTTTTTAGATCTGCTTTGGTTTTTGCCTTTTTAAAACTTTTAAAAATTCACTATGTATATACATAATGACCACATTCGTAGTGGGGAGCTGGTATATGTCTATAACACACCAATGTTTCAAATTTCTCTCCCCCTCTCCTCATACTTTCTCCCTCCATTTCTTGGTCCTCTTCACATTTGCAAAAGATCTACCTCCCTCCTTCTTATTACCTATCTTTTATTTTGCTCTTTAATTTATTTGTACTTTGGGTTTCTAAGAGAAACCATGCAATATTAAAGCTTGCATGTCTGATTTATTTCGCTTAACATTAGATTAGCTTTGGAGACAAGGTATTTCCTGGAGATTAGTGAAATGACCTTAAAAGATTAAGGAAAAAGTAAGGAGCAAAAATTAATCAGGGAGGAATTTGAGAAAAAGAGCAAAGACAGAGTTGGGCAGAATATATATGCTAGGGTTTGGATATGGCCTGGCCCCAGCAAAACTCATGCCAGGTTAGCTCCTCAGTGCAGCAGTACCGGGAGGTGGGGCCTGGTGTGGGTTAGGCTGACATGGAGGCACCACCCTCAGAGCTCCCTCTGTCAGAAGGGAGTTAGGTCTGCAGGGATGGGATTGACCACTAAGACTATTGTTTAAAAGTTGTGATACAACCACACAGTGCTCACCAGAAGCTATCCCAAGCTTGGAAACTTTTGAACTGTGAGCACGCAATACCCAACACTCACACTATAAAAGAGGAGACATCTATTTTGGCTCATGGTTTCACTGTGTTTAGTCCATAGTTGGTTGGTTCTGAAGCAAGAACAGCATGGTGAAAGGGCATGGCAGAGGAAAGCTGCTCAAACCACAGCAGCCAAGATGCAGCGGGGAGGAACCCAAAACAAGTGGAACTCAGGGGGCAGGGGGAGGCAGAGTGACAGAATGCAGTGGGGAGTCCACTCCCTATCTGCCTGAGGTCAGTATCCACGAGGACTTACACAGTGGCCACAGGAGTGGCTTTGGCAGAGCCCTGGTGGCCCCACATGACCATGCTCCCATCAACAGTGGCAGCCACTGCTTTTGAGAGGGTATAAAGCTGGGGCTGGTAGTGCTCACTCGTAATCCCAGAACTCTGGCATTCTATCTTCTTTACTTTCTCATTGTTGGGACAAAATATCTGACACCCACAAGTTGAAGGAGCAAGGGTTTATTTCAGCTCACAATCTGTAGCAGTTTCAGTTCATAATCAGCAGATTCCAAGGCAGGGAGGTGTGACTGAGGAGAAACAGTCCATGGTGTGGCAGGCAGGAAGAAGCCAGCAGCAAGCCTTCCTTTCCCTTTTGTTCCATTCAGGTTAGAAGCCTGTTGGTTTGGCCATGGTGGGCCTTCCCATTATCCACAAAGAACTATGCTGAAACAATCAGTGGACTGATTTAGTTATCACATACCCTTAATCTATATTCACACACCCCAGATCCAGCTACCTCCAAAAAGCCCCATCTATGAACACAGGAGGCTTTAGGAGGACATCTAGATACAAGCCAGAACAGAAGCTGAGGTAGAGGATTGTAAGTTCCTGCCCAGCCCACGCAATTCACAGTGTAGAGAGACCCTGTCTCAAAAAAAAAAAAAAAAGAATTTAAAAAGGCCTGGGGATGTAGCTCCGTGGGAAGGCCTTGACTTCAATCCGTAGTACTGGAAACAAAAAGAGAGTATGAGACTAGCAGGTACCCATCAAGGAGACCTGAGTGATACACAGGCTGGATGCGCCCCTGGACCTCTAGAAATTACCAGTATGGTGGTCAGCTTGCAATTGCTGTGACAAAGTACCCAAGAAAAATATCTTAAAAGGAGAGATTTACTTTGGCTCTTGGTCTCAGAGGTTTTAGTCCATGGCTGCTTGGGCTCATTGCTTCTGGGCCTGTGGAAAGGTAGAAATACCAGGGCAGAAACATGTGGTGGAGAAAACTACTCACCTCACAGTGGTCAGGAAGCAAAGAAGGAGAAAAGGCCTGAGGTCCCAGGATTACTTCCAGTCCCCCACCCCTGCCATGCCTAACTTCCTCTACTAGGTTCCTCCTCCCGCAGGTTCTACCACCTCCTTACGGTACCGTAAGGCTACTGATGAAGCCTTCAACACATGGCCTTTGTGAGACGCTTAAGACTCAGACCGTAACACCGAGTGAGCATAGCAGTGAGGATGTGAGTGCAGATGGGGTCCTTGTATTCAGGTGGGCACAGCAGTCATCAAACCTGAGTTGTCACAGCTCATAGGTCCTTGTCATTACTGTAAGGCTAGAGAGGTTAGGAGAAACTTGGCTGACAGGAGGTTAGTAGATCCTTTAATTAACTAATTATGATTCATTTACAAAGCCTTGCTGAATTGATAGTGATTTTGTTATTCTTCCTCCTTCAAAGTAGAGGCATACTAAAAGGACACTAACAATTGTGTATAGGATGATGCATATTTTCAGTTTGTTTCTCCAGGCCCATGCTCCGTCTCTTTCCCTTCTGCTCTACATCCTGTGGGCTCCTGACCTACATGGTCTGGCACCGGGCTCCCTGGGCCCCCAGCTGACAGGTGGTTTTGATAATGAAATGATGGAGGTAAGTGAAGGTATTTATTTCTCTCCTTTCTGCTATTCCTTTCTGTGTCTTCCCACTGCTTATTTGCTAGGTAGGGCTGCTGAAACAGAGTACCACAGACTAGAACTAAGCAACAGAAATTTGTTCTGCAAGGCAGAAGTCCAAGATCAAAGTGTTGGCAGGGCTGGTTTCTTCTGAGGACTCTCAGTCTTGGCTTGCCGACAAAATCTCCTTGTATTGACATGATCTTTCCTCTGAGCATCATGTTCATGCATAAATATTTTTCTCCTCATGAGGACAATGGTCACATTGGATTAGGGCCTATCCTAGGACCTAATTTAACTTACCTCTACAACACACTTATCTCCAAACATGGTCACATTCTAAGGGGTAGGACTTGGACACATGAACTTGGGTGAACACATTTCAGCCCATAACACATGGGAAGAACTCCTGGTCTCTTGCTAGTCCTAGGGGTATATATGGTATCATCCTATTTTCTTAAACCCCACCCACATTTCTGTACAGATTATTAATTTTTCACACCACCCCATTTGTGTGTACCATATTTCTTTTGATGGATACAGAGGAGCTCCCCCTGAACAGTATCTCAGGCATTGAAATTACTATCCTACCAACTGCCTTTCTAGGGATTGAATCTAGGTCCTCCTGGTTGCTAAGCACATATGTTACCACTGAGCTATATTTGCAGCCCCTAATAATGTTTTATTCAAGCGATCACTGCAATTCTTCCTGTTACTGGCCATTTAGATGCACATATTCAGGTTTGTTCGATTACCATTAATCGAATTGAAGGAGATCGTTTATTTTGGTAAAAAGAAAACAAGGATTTATTCAAGGCCAGCTCTGAGGAGATAGAGGGGCCTTGTCACTCAAATCACCATCTCCCCGTGTTCAGGTGTATTGGGATCTTTTACAGCAAGGCATGGTGGGGGAGGGAATCCAATGAGACAGGAGACATGTTCAGGTTTGTTCTATTTCTTCTCCATGGAAAGGAAACTGAAGTTTGACCTGCTGGTGCAGGTGTCTGCATATTTTGTCCATTCATCTGGGCTGAGAAGTGGGGGAGTGTCACAGTTTATGCCCTAGGACTGAGATGTTTGGAGAAATCGCTGGTTTCTAAAGGAAAAGAAACCTAACATTTAAAGTTACATTTTGCTGTGCAGACTACATTGCTTCCTTTTTAAAATTTAAGTCTCACTTTTACTTGGATGACAGGGTTGCTAACAGGAGTAATAAAATGATTTTACTGAGCACCCTTAGGTCTCCATTTAGACTATTTCACCCTATTATCTCCAGGCTCCAAGATGAGGGAGACACACTTCCCGATCAGGCCCCACAGTCACCTCTGCTTCCAAAGGACTTCCAGGACCTGGGCCCTTCCCTGAGTTGAGCAGTTGCATCTGCCACAGCTAGCAACCCTTCCCAGGAAAGCTTGGCTTCCCTCTATTTTAAACCTATGAGTGAACCTCATATTTCTTCAAAAGCTCAAAACTAAAATTCTCACCTGATTCAAAATCCTCCCTACCCCTGAGATCTGAGGAATTAAATGACGCCTTCATGCAGTCAAGACATTGTACAGGTCCACCGTACATGCACGCACTTCACCCCACCCAGGTGTGTGTATGTTACCAGATTCTGGGGTTCTGGTTCCTTCCAGAAGTGGTTTCTAGGCTGTACTTGTCTAGAACAAAGAACTGGACAAGTGCAAAGGGCAGAGAGGTTTTATGTCTATGAAAAGAAACATTCTGCAAAGTGAGTTTGGGCCAAGTAGGAAAAAAGGTACACTCCATGGCTTGAGAGCAGAAGACCAGGAACAACATGGTAGTGATATAGGGGAATGAAACTCCCAACCTGCTAGATGTCCAGTACAAGTTCATGTTCTTTAAAATCGAAGAAGGAATTTTAGGAACAATGGAAGTTAAGAGCAGAATATATTTATTGAGAGAAAGAAAGCTTCTGCCTGAGAGAGAGACAGAAGGGGCCCTGAATGGGTTGCCAAAGACTCTGTCTTTTCTAGAGACTTTTATAGAGCAAAACCACAAGGTGAGATGGGTCAAAGATGGGGAAAGCATGGGAACTCACAAGGCAGACGGGCATAAGGTGGGACAGAACTATGATCAACCAATAAGGTCAACTGTTCAGGTAAAATTGACCAAATCCGGGACAAAATAGGGAAACAAGTCACATAGCAAGTGGGCATGCTTAAAGAGCAGTGACTCTTTTTGTAGAGGGTTGAGATGGTGACTCCTGGCTTCCTCAAGGTGATCCACATCTATTTAGAATATCAATCCCTGATGTTTATACTTAAGGTATGGTTGCATTTGTCTTGCCTTTTGTTTTGAGTTCTGGCCCACAGCAGAAGTGTCTGTCTCCCCCAGTGTTGCAAGGTATCTGGTCTTCTGCACTGGCTCGTTTGAGGGCCCAGCCCTGTCTGACTGCCTATAATATTTCTGACTAACTCAACTGCCTGGAACAGTAGCACCCAGCTCAATGGTGCTATCCTTTTGTATCTCCCACTCCTAGGTTGATCTCTGGTCTATTTCATCCTGTTGCAGGAAAATTCCCAAGGCAAACCAAACCAAACTGAACGGAAGACTTGGCACCAAGGAGATAAGAAGGCAGCATTTAATCTTTACACCAATGGACTGTTGGACCTTCACCCTGATATAGTGAAATGAAACTCCCGACCTACTATTTGTCCAGTACGAGAGTTGGTGTTCTCTAAAATTGAAGGATGAATTTTAGGAACAACGGAGGTTAAGAACAGAAATATTTATTGAGAGAAAGCTTCTGTCTGAGACAGAGACAGAAGGGGGTCCCGAGTGGGTTGCCAAAGACTCTGTCTTTTCTAATGACTTTTATACAGTAAAACCATGATGGGGAAAACTGGGAACTCCCAAGGCAGAGGGTTTTGAGGTGGGACAGAACTGTGGTCAACCAATAAGATTAATTGTTTGGTAAAATTGACCAAATCAGGGACAAACGGGGAATTGAGTCACGTAGTAAGCAAGCATTCTTATGGATCAGTGATTTTCTGTAGGGGATTGGGATGGTAATTCCTGGCTTCTCAAGGTGATCTATACCTAATCCCTCACTTTTTTTTTTTTTTTTAATTAGGGTGTGGTTGCATTTGTTTTGCCTTCTGTCTTGAGATCTGGCCCACAGCAAGAGGTGTGTGTCTCTTCCAAGGTCACAAGACATCTGGTCTGGCTCCTTTGAGGGCCTAGTCCTGTCTGACTGCCTATAATATTTCTAACTAACTCAGTTGCCTGTAACAACCCCAGTGGACTGTTGTGGCATAATTCCTCAAAGTCAATAGTACTGAATTTAGGAAGAGTTTAGTTTCTACAGACTTTAGAAGTGGGCGGTACAAAGCAAGTGACAAGACGTTACATCATTGGTTACATACATTGAGTCATATATTGACAGACAGGCTAATCTTGAAACAAAGGAATTATCATAATATACAAACACTCCAGGAACAAGGGAAGAGGAATTTTACAGTTAGCATAGCTAAGGACATTACCGTAATTATAGCAATGTTCTGGGGAGGGGTCCTCATGAGAGCATAAAGGCATTACCATAATATAGGAACATGCTGGGGAGGGGCCTTTGAATTAGCCCAGGGCGCCTTTATGTAGACAATTACTCTTAGTGCTTATAAGTGGTACGCAGCGGGGTTGTAGACACCGTTAAGGTCAACTGAATTCAGCAGACACAGAACAGAAACTTGGTCAGAGGCTTCTAATTGACCATGGAATATCCGTAAGTTTGCTATCTTATAAATGTGTTCCTACATTAAAATTGTACCTCAACAATCCTAGAGAAGGGAGACAGCGATGGCTGGTTGGTTCCACTGCCCGGCTTTGGCAGCTGTTTTGCCCACGTGTCCTGGGACTTCTTAATGAAGAGATCAGGCGCACTTCCCCAGCCAGATTGTCACACCCTAATCCCCTGCCCTCAGGTGCCAGCGTGTGGGTAGACTGGAGATAAGACTCCTTTCCACCCCTCACCTGCTCAGATTAAGTCCTGAGGGTTAGGGAGGGCGGCATTAGGAACTGAAAAGAGAGATCTCTGGGAGCTAGCTTGGCTCCGCACACCTCCATTCTCTTTCTGGTGCGTGGATGAGGACAGGGGATGAAACTCAATACTGGAGCATGTGCCTAGTAAGTGGGAGACCCTAGGTTCGATTCCCAGCATCCCCCAGCCGCTGAACAGGCTCATGGGTGAACTGCAAGCATTTACATCCATACGGCCACTCCCTTACAGCCCATCTCTCTTTAAAAACCGTCTCAGTGCTTATAACCCCCTTACTAAGGGACTGCTTTTCACCAGTCTGAAGCGCCGGTTTCCAGACATGCCCGGGCAGCCTGGAGGGTAGACGCTCGGTTGCTTTCCAGCTATCCGGCCAATCCGGAGCTTCTAAGCCCAGCTGGTAGCCCAGCGCATGCGATCTGGGCCTTGCCACTCTTTGGGGGCGGAGCTTCTGGCGGGCCGTGGGCGCATGCGCTGCGCCGTCACGACTCATCCCTGGGAGGCTGGCGGCGGCGACCATCGCAACTTGGTTTGCGCGTGGGCAGCCAGGCTGCCCGGGGTGAGTGTTAAGCAGCCCAGATGGCTGTGGGTGAGAGGGGTTCTGGTCCAGCTTGGGCTTTCTGGGCGGTCCCAGCTCCGCGCCGCTAGCCTCTGGCCGCCCCGAAGAAGCCCGGCGGCGGTGCCGGTTGCGTTGCTTCCGGCGGGCGCACCTGCGGCCGGAAGTGGCGTTACGGCGCGCCCACCCGCGCTACGGACTGGGCGCGCTGGGAGGGAGAGCGGGGACAGGTGCTGTTCAGTGTGAGTTGCTCTTCCGGGGGTGCTTGGGAAAGTGAATCGGCTGGCGCACGTCGTGGGCCCGCGGCGGACTCGAAGACTACTTAGCCGTCGCCTCCCAGCGTCCTGACCTGGTTTCCAGTGGCAGCCTTGTCCCCTCCGCTACCGCGTTCCAAGCCGTCATCCTCCCCTAGCATCCCCCGGTGTCGCCGCCTCGTTCGCTCGACAGCTGTGCCTGTACCGTAGCCCAGCTGGGCTTTAACAGACACAGATCGGGCCGTGCCGTCGTCGCCCTGCTTAAAAACTCATGTAAGTCCCTGCGTGGGCGTGAGAGGCAGGCTCGCGCTTTCCGGACTCAGCTGCCACCAAGCCCAGTGTTCCGGGAGGACAGTGGAGGGACAGTTGTCCCGATGACAAAGCTCGTCTGTGTGCTGTATGATACTCTGTTAAGATTTGCACCAGCGCGGGGGGCCTCATCAGCTAACCCAAAGGGGGTTACCTGACTTTTTACCCTGGCTTTCTGTGTTCCCAAATTCGCCAGCTCTTCAGCCCTCAGCTATCCTGTCTCATTGCCGAGTGTTCACTCGGTGACCTGGTTAAAGCCTATTCCTGCTGCGGATGCTGCTTCGAAGGTTACTTCCTCAGAGAGGCCCCTCAGCCTTACACCTACCTCTATGATTTCAACTAGGTTTCTCTTTTTAGTTTCCTCAGCTTTTACTTTAACTGCTGCCCTGAGTATCTTCAATTCGGGGCCTTTTCGTTCTACCACTTCTGTTGTGAAAAGCCCCAGTGGTACACTTTCCCTAGGTCTGCTTATTACCGGAGGAGGAAGTTGTTCAGTTTTGGGGAGTGTTGGCACTCCTCGGTTTTAGGCAGGGGCAGCCTGAGGTACCCTCCAGGTTTGTTTCCCATCAGCTCTTTCCTCTTCTAACAGACATTTGGTCTAGACTCTCACTCTTCTCCAGCCCCCATTCGGGTTTTGTTCCCTGACTCAGGAACTGCCCAGATTTCCTACTTTATGGGACATTTTCTCTCTGGTCCACTTCAGTTTCCCTCTGTACCTACACAGATTTAGGTGTATCAAGAGTCTCCATTCTGCCACTGCCAGAAAAAGGTGCGTCACGCCTTCTGGTCTCATCCACTCTGGTCTCTTGCCGGTGCTCAGCTTTCCGTGCAGGACATCTCCTCGTGCCAGCCCCAGCGATGGCGTTCTCTGGTTCTTCCTCCCTCATCTTCCTCCCCCACCTGCCAGCAACCCTATTGTTGCTTCATCACTCCGCCGTCTCCCCTCCACAGCCAAGCTCCTTAAAGCCATGGGCCACCCCTGATGGCCTCCATTGCTTTATCTCCTGCTTACTTCAAAACCCACTACAGTCTGGTTTTTGTCTCTGTTGTTCCATTGAAACTTCTTTTACTGAGATAACAAGTGACCTGCCACTGTCCAGATCTGGTACACCCTTTCTGGTTTCCTTTTGTGAATATAGTTTGTCATTCCCTCTTTCTTTTTTATCATTAGTAGTTTCCCCCAAACTTCATTACTTTTTGTGTGTGTGTGTGTGTGGCAACGGGGATCAAACTCACAACCTCGCACCTGGCAGGCAGGTGCTTAAGCCACTGAGCCAAACTCCCGACCCTAGTTTTTTGAGACAGGGTCTCATTATGTAGTTCAGGCCAGCCTTGCTCTCACGTTGTAGCCCAAGCCGGCCTCGAACTCACAACGCTGCTCCTACCTCAGCCTCCCAAGTGCTGGGATTAAAGGCGTGCGCCACCACGCCCAGCAAACGTCATTACTTTTAACCTTGTCTTCATACTGCAATACTAATAGTCTTAGCTGAATTGACATTTTTTAACTTAAAAATGAATCCTTGTATGCACACAAATAAAAACAACAGAAGTGTTGTATTCCACTTCTTAAAAGGCTCTGAATCGGAGTTCTGCCTTCTGTTGGAAAGGGACACCGAGCTCAGCCTTTCTCCTGAAAACAGTCAGAAGGCCTGAGGAAGGATTTGCCCCTCCGATGTTCACCTTCACCTTTTCAGTGTTTCCAGATCCCTGGCACAGGTCGAGCCTTAGAAACGCTGGAGCTGCTGCTCCTGGTGAGGCACCCACATCCCACCCAGGCCTTTCTCTTCAGTTCAGATTTGCACTGTGACAGAGACTGCGACTTAAGGGCTCCTCGACAAACCCCCTCTTTCTGCTTTCCTACCTACTGGTTTGTTTTTTTTGTTGTTGTTTTTTTGAGACAGGTTCTCACCATGTAGCTCAGGCTAGCTTTGAACTTACTGTGTAGTCCAGGCAATCTTCCTGCCTCAGCCTCCCTAGTGCTGGGATTACAGACATGTGCCACCACACCCTGCTTCCCTCTTTCTTTCTTCAAGGCTAATTTTCATGACTGAATTCACTGGTGACTCGGTTACCCAGCCCAAACTTCATTTTAGAACTCCTCTCTAAGTCTAGCTTCCTTTCTGCGGATACTGACCTCTGCCTCTGCATCGGCCCATGGGTCAGGTGTTCAGAGCACACACCGTGTTTCCTGGCCCCAAACACAGTGCACTGTTCCCACTTCCGAGTTCATGCAGTGTTTGCCAGTAACGCTCTTTGCTCCCCTGCCCTGCTGCGTTTCACATGCTTCTGCTCCACTAGAAAGTGAGCTTCTCAGGGGGAAGATGGTGCTCAGTTCTCGGCATCTTTGACCCTGGTGTATGATCGCTGAGACTGTTTTTAGTGTGGAACACGTGGGGTGGAGGAAGGAACATGTGGTTGTTTGATGGAAATAAAGTTTTAGCACTGAAGGGAACCTTAGTTGATTGACAGTTACCTAAAGGGCAAGGCTGTCTGTTGATCGTTCTGTAGATTCCTCCTTGTCTCTATTGGGTATTATGCCTGCCAATGTGAGGGGTGAGAAATTATACTGTATATCAAAGTAGAGTTCTTTCTGAGACTATTTCAATGAGTCACTCAGAAATTCTGAGCAGCTGCAAGCTCCTGTTCTCTGGATGGATGTTCAGCCTAACAGTTTGTAGCGTCAGACTCCTGCCAGAGTTCTCCCCTCACATCCCTGACCTTCTGTGTTAGAGGAGGCCGTGCTGCTCCAGTGTAAGTGATTCATGCCACGGAAAGACAACCGCCTAAACAGTCCGGCTCTTTTGACAGTCGCAGCATCTCGGGATTGGGTCGCTTCCATTCTGTTGCTTCTCCACTGGCTGCCTGAGTGGCATTTGTTGACGCCACTGTATTTCTTCTTTTGGTTGACATTTTCTTATTTATTATTAGAAGACATAGAATTTGGGTCCCTTAGGAAGTTACTACTTGGAAAATTGAACTTATGTGAGCAGAAGGTTATCTCCTGATGATGCGTGAAATCAGTGCCCTAATTATAAAATACTTAGGAAACTCTAACGATCAATGTAGCCAAGAGCCTTACCACATTTTCTCCTTTTCCTTTTAGTTAGTCTGTGGAGGATGCCAAGTGAAGGGAGCCCCCACTCCTGTCGAACTCAGGAGCAGGAGCGTTTGCAGAGTCCACCTGTCAGAGCCGATGAAGAGGCACCCGTGGAGCAGGAGCTGGGGGGGTGCCCGGCCTCCCCTCCCTTGGACTGCGGGCCGTCCGCCTCTACGGAGGGCTGCACGTCAGCAGCCGTGAGGAGGGGCCAGGCCCCACTGCACATTGACAGACATCAGATCCCGGCAGTGGAGCCCGATGCGCAGGCCCTGGAGCTGCAGGGCCTGGGTGTGGATGTCTATGATCAGGCCGTGTTGGAGCAGGGTGTGCTTCAGCAAGTGGACAGTGCCCTGCACGAGGCCAGCCACGCGGCTCAGCTCGCAGACGCCGAGAAGGAGTATCAGTCGGTCCTGGATGACCTCTCGTGAGTGTAGCCGTCTTCTCTTTCAGAGTTTGTGTGTACACATGGTAAGGAGATTCAGGTGAGAGACTTAGGAGATTTGTAGAAGCTCTTATTCAGGAGACGGAGGAAGGGAGGCCAGCCCTCCCCTCAGGAGCAGCATTGCCCACAGTCCCAGGCCCAGTCCAGCTCACCAGGGTGCATCTCGTACTTCCACAGCGTCTTGAAGAGAGGGCTGTCCTGGAAGCCCGCGGACTCCTAGGCAGGTGGCCGCAGGAGCAGAGCGCCCCCAGCTCTGGGAGTTTCCTGCGTGAGGTATTGGGAGCACACGCTGCCCCCACGTCACATTTGCCGTGTCCTCTAGTTTCCACCAAGCTGAGTGTCCAGTCCCTTGACAGTTTTTCCCATTTGCATTTCTAAAAATAATGGGAAAGAATGTTCTCCCTTTCCTTTCTTCTAGCCTGCTTTGGTTGTAAGGAGAGATGAAGTCCCTTGGAGACGTCCTTTGTGTCATGGAGCAGACATAGTGACTGGGTGGGGGCGGGAGGACACGGCCAGGCTGGGTGGAGATCAGGTGGGGAGGTGGTCAGATGAGCCTGGGCTTTGTCCTGGGTTTTATTCTGGGCGGGGTCAGGCAAATGAGAGAGAGAAGCTGAGGCCCGGGTGTGACTGCTGATGGAGGGGGTGGAGCTGCTGGCTACTTGCAGCACAGGTGGCCATCAGCGCTTAAAGGATGTGCTTCCTGCTAGCGGGTCTCTGGTGCGTCCTTCCAGCCTCGTACTTTGTTGTTGGCCGTTGAGTAACAGGTGCCCTTGTGTGGCTACAATGTGACCTCAGGTGTAGAGGCCCTGGCTCCTAATAATGACACGTCTTTTACATTGATCTTGGAATAGTTATACCTCTGCAGTAGTGACAGAGGAGAATACTGTGGCGGCTCAGGGAGGGGGATGCTGTGTGGCAGTGACATTTGATGCCTTAAATGGCCAATGCTTGCATTGTTTATCCTGAAATCCACAAAAGACACAAAGAGCAAATGATACAAATGTCCAGAAGACTGAATTTGTATTCTGGAAATTGTAAACTATGACTCTGTGTTGTCTGCTTTAGGAGTAATTTATTTTAAATTGATTTTTTTTTCCTTCAAACCACCAAATTTAATGCTGTAGTAGATGAACCTTTCAGTTGTGTGAAAGAAAAGTACAGTCACAGATGTATGATTTATATAAAGAAATAAATGTTTAAGTGCTTTGGGGACTTTTTCAGACTTTGGGTGGCTTCCATAACAGGTTTTCAAACCCCGTGTATGTCTTTTTTCATATAAAAGGACAACTTATTGTACATTGTCCTAGTGCAGTGTTTGAATAAAGGAGACACTTAAAAATATGTGTCCAGCTGTGAGGAGTGCCGTTTGGGGAGCAAGCCTTTAATCCTAGCAGTCGGGAGGCTGAGGCAGTAGGATTGCTGTGAATTCTCAAAAACAAAAAACAGACAGAAATTACCCTGTAGGAAGAATGAATCTGTTCACAAATGGGAGTGAACTGATTTAAATTAGCCAGAGAAGAAAAATGTTAGTAATTATTTTAAATTTTTGACCTTTTTGTGGGCGGTAAGAATGTGTGTTCTTAGGGTTTTTTTTTTTTTAGCTCATAAGAAGTAAGAGAGACATGTTTTTAGCATTTGTCTATGTTGTGCTATAAAAATGTTAACGTAGTGGAAAACAGACAATTTATCTTATTTTTCAGGTCATGTACGACATCTCTAAGGCAAATTGATAAAATTATTGAACAGCTCAGCCCTCAAGCTGCCACCAACAGAGCCATCAACAGGAAACTAGATTCTGTAAAGCGACAGAAGTATAATAAGGTGATTCCAAATTGAGTGTTCCGTTTTTGAAATGTCACCTGTTAAGCTCATTTAACAATTTAGCATATTTACACCCTGTGCGCGAGGCTCCCGTGTGGCTCTGCGGCCTCCTTGCCCTGGGGCCTGTCGCAGTCTTCCCGTCATCACCCCACTGGCCTCCTGCTGGGCCTGCTGGATTCGTGCTCTGTTGCGTTTCCGGCGTACGTCCTTCTGCTTAGCTCTTGCTGGCGTGGCTTGCCTCCCCTGTGTTTCTGGTTGATGTAAACCCCCCCACTCCCCCCGCCCTCTGCTTCCTCTCTGAGTCACCAGCCCTTCATCCCGACCTTGGCTCCCACACTGGGGCTGTACTCAGGGTTGTTAACAGTGTGAAGGTGATGTTTTTATGAGGTTTGAAATTTTTTTTAGGAACTGTGTCCCCCTTCCTGGAAGTACCTTGCAGTAGAAAGAAACGACTAGTTTTTGTCGTTTTGGTTCTGATGGCTTCCTTGTGTCACTGAGTTCTGTGTGTGAGGGTGTGGACTGACTCCCTTGGCGCGGCCCTCCTTTTCCTTCTACCACTGTCGAGCATCTTCTCCACTTGTTTCTCTTACCTGGGGAAAGCAGTCCAGAGGTCAGAGCCAGCAGTAGCCCACAGGCTCCCACAAACCAGAGAGGGGACACATAGCTTCTCGTGGGAGTATGTGAATTAGATTGATGGGCAGGAGCCTTTGACCTTTGGCTTCTGGTCAGCTGCGGTTTCCAGAGTGGAGAGGACCAGCCGTGGCCCCTTGAGGTCCTGCTGTAGTGTAACACTATTTTCCTGTCTTTCTTTAGCAACTCCTCAATGTTAAGAGATAGACCACTCAGAGAGAAAGTGGGATTTAGCTGAGAGAGGGACTGATAAAAAGACTTTGCAGGTCACTGGCAGGTACTGCTTATATTTTGGGTTTCCCCTTGCTCCACATTCATATTTGGAGTTGAATTGCTTTGTGCCTATGTCGTGCGGGGGATTCGGTCCATGCCAGCGAGTACTCTACGCTAATGGAGTGAAGAGGAGCTGCGCACCCCAGGCCCAGTTACCTGGGAGGCTGAGTTCTGATGGTGTCGAGGGAGCTGAGACAGAGAGGCGGCTTGGGTGGGTGTGCAGTGAGGCAGAGCAGAGCGCGTTTGTCTTTGAAGGTTTTGTGAGTGGCAGAATGCTGTAAATGACCTCAAAAGTGTTGCAGGTTATCAGAAGGGAGTGACTCTTAACTGACATTTATGTTTGTGCTTCTTATCTCTGTGGCCTGCTGGCCTCCATAGTCCATTGGCTGGAGAGCCCAGCAACACGAGAAGTTCTGTTTGTATCCAGTGTGTCATGGGGGACCGAGTAGGACAGTCCCACCTCTGGTCAGTACTGTGACGCAAGTGCTCGGGCACGGGGAGCGTGCGGAGGGACTCGCTACGGGAAAGTAGGAGCTGCTCAAGTAAAGTTCCTGATAGCGATAGCAGCGTGTGGGGTTTCTGTCTCATTTTCATATTACTTATGATTGCAGTTTTGTTAACAGTCAATCCCTGCCTTGCTATGTTCTGTATCTGCTATTCACCATTCAAGGAACAGCAGCTGAAGAAGATCACCGCCAAGCAGAAACGCCTCCAGGCCGTCCTGGGCGGAGCAGCGGTGAGGGTGGAGCTGGACCATGGCAGCCTGGGGCAGGAGGATGCAGGTGAGGATGCTGGCAGCGGCTTCCCCAGGTTCATGAGTTGGCGTTGGTACCGTTGGGTCGGTGCAGGGTGTCCTTTAGTCTTTGCCTGGGCTTTGGGAAAACAAAACAAAACAGAGCAGAACAAAACGCATTTGTTTGCTTTCGTGTCAAAATGGACTCAGGACATTTTATCCCCCTGCAGAATCAAACCTCTTAAGTCTTACAGAGTTTTTAAGGAATGGAAGTAAATTTTTAACTGTTCACTGAAGGCTGCTGACATACATTTTGTTTTACATTTAACAAACTGGAAATCTTGAGCCCTCTTCTATTGTTCCATTAATGAAGACAGCTAACATCTTGATTGAATTGCACTTTGGATGCTTAGTAGCATCAATCAGCTTCCACAGAGCTGCTGTTGCGTCTCCTTAAGGAGCATCTTGGCAGGCTTTCCAAGCAGCCATTCCATTGTTGAAGGAAGTCCTTCAGGTTAAACTACCGTGGCCACAGTTTCATTCACATTTCTGTACGTGACGGTTGTCTTTGGGAAGAGCTTTTAGGAACATGCCTAAGCTCTGAAACTAAATGTCTTTTTCAGTGGTCGTGTATGTGTATATGCATGTGTGTGTGTTTAGAAATTGTTGGTTTGTGGTCATGTAGTGCTTGAAATACAGATCAAGGCTTCTTAGTGTTTAAGGTTTCTAAGCAGGTATTTTCTTCCAGCTCCGGAGAGCTAATCACTCAGACCAGAGAATTGTTACGAAGAACATAATAACAAGTCATAGGAAAAAATATTAGGTGTGCTTTTAAAATTCAGTCTCACAAGACTTACTAGTGCTGTGACCAGGACTTTCTGCTTCTGTGGTGCCTTCTCCTTGGTAAAGGGCATTTGTTCCTGTCTAGCTGTCTAAAACCTGCCGTCTCTCACTTCCTGCTGCTGCTTTGGTAGAACTTTGTCCAGTGTTGATGGATACTGCCTCAAATCCAGGAGCCCTTGTGTCTCTCCTGGCTTCCGTTACACACTCTGACTGCTCCCATATTGTTACTTTTGACTACTTTTCCGGAATTACCTTACAATGCTGATGTAGTTGAGGATTTCTTGTTGAGTCTCCTTCTTGTTCTGCTTCTGCTCCCTGAATAGTCTCTTTCAGTCCCATGGCTTCTGTAGCCACTGTACAAATCTGCTGCTCTGTGTTTTGAGCCCCTGATTGCTGCACTCTCTCCAGCTGGGCACCAGGCAGCAGTTGAGGCTCCTCTGTCCCACTGAGCGCTCTCCTCCACTTGGCTGCAGGGGCAGAGGAGCAGAAGACCTCGGAGTTCCAGCCGTGGGGGCCAGCTCTGCCTTCTTTAGCTTGTCAGTCTGTCTGAACCTGTGCAGTGGGTGTACTGTAAGTGCAGTAGCCACAGCCTGCTCTCCAAAGGGGGATCCATTTCAGGGGCGGTGGTTGAGATTGTCTGACAGTTCTCTTTGGGAAGTAGGTGGGTGAGGACTGGTCACAGACGAATGGGAACTGGGGAGGCCGATGGGGCTGCTCACTCTCACTTTTCCTGTTCCTCATTATGCTGGACAGGGTACGAGTGGAAGAAGAGAATCACAGAGCGTAAGGATGAGAAAGAAGCGAAGTCACCATTATTCATCTAATACATGACCATTTATGTTGGTATTTCAAAAGAACAGATAAGTAAGCTGTTAGAATTACTGCATGAATTCAGCAGTATCACTGAAGACATGGCCAGCATGTAGAAGTCACTTTTGTTCACTAGGAAAAAGCAAAAACTAAAATTTAATAAAGATGCCAATTACAGTTAAAATTAAAACCTGATCTGGGTGTGGTGACCCATGCCTGTAATCCTAGCTAATTGGGAGGCTGCGGTGGGGGGATTATAATTTCAAGGCCAGCCTGGGTAACTTAATAAAACCCTATCTCAGAATTAAAAAGGAAGGAATATGGCTCAGTGGTAGAGTGCTCGCATTGCATGCTCCTGGGCCCAGTACAGAAAACAGCCAAAGAAACTGTAGAAGTAAACTTAGCAAAATTATAGTTTTCTGCAGTGTTTCCTACATTAAAAACTATACCTCTGAAAATTTAAGAATACTTAAGTAAATGGAGATTTATACTATGATCGTAGATTGGAAGATGCAGTATTATAATATTCTCCTAACCAGCTACAGTTTCAATGAAATTCCAATATAAATTTCAGATTTTTGTTTTTTTAAAGGCAGAAGGCACGAAGAAGGAAGTATAGGTTGAGGGTAGAGATCATTAACAAGCTAATTTTAAAATCTGTACAAAGCTGTCTTGGGCCAAGAGTAGCCGCTATGCCTTGAACTTGCTGTATATCCTAGGCTGGCCTTGAACTCCCAGTGATCCTTCTGCCTCAGCCTCCCAAGTGCTGGGGCAGGTGATCTTGAGGAGGAACAGATGTTAGATTTGTCATCAAGCAGTAGTCATTACAATAGTGTTTTTAGCACACGAGTACACAAGCTGACCAGTGAGACAGAACAGTGGCCCAGCCAACAGGCCCAGGTCTACATGCCTCCCTGACCTGTGGCAGAGGTGGCCAGGAATGCCATGGAAAAAAACCCAGTTACACTGGGTTAGTCTACATGAAAATGTAGTGAAACCCATTGTACTATGCACAAGAGTAGGAGTAAATTCTTAGCACACTGTACATCTGAATGTTAATGGTAAATTAAAAGTGTTAGAATATCAGAAAGCATTTTTATAATTTTGGGGTAGGCAGATACTTAAAGAGAATAGAAAAAAATCTCTGTAGGAAAAAAATTTAAGTGTACTGTATAAAAACTCAGCCTTCTGTTTGCCTAAAAGATAGTGTTCAGAGAGGGAAAAGGCAAGCTGCAGAGTGGAGAAGGACGTGCAGAGTAGGTGCGAATCAAAGGACTTAGGTTTAGAAGGTTTAAAGAACTAGAATTTTTTAAGACAGACAAAAATGGGTCAAAGACTTGAGCATTTTCTACACAAAAGATAACAAATCTGTGAAGGACACCTTGTTTCATTAGTCACCAGGGAAATGTGAATTACAGCCACAGTGCGGCCCCCTGCACCTGTGGAGTAGCCAAAGTGAAATGCAAGGGTTTGGACAGTTGTAACTAGGACTAAGCGGGTGGAACTTAAGACAGCACCACTACAGATCTCTGGCGGTATCTACTAAAGCTTAACAAACCCAGAGAATTATATACATTTCTCACCAGGGGTGAATAGCCAAACTGGAAACCACCCAGACATCCATTAACAGTGGGAATGGAGAAATCACTGTGGCCATGTAGAATACTAATGACAGCTAACTAACTGCAGTTCCATTCAGCAAATGGGCATGCATCGCTCAGCCTCACGCTGAGCCAAGGCAGGTGGAAACAGGAGCACACATGGTCCACTTACGGCAGCTTCAGAGCCAGATGTGACCCATCCGGCCTTGTCTGGGTTGTCCGGTGATTCCTGTTACTTGATCTGGATGCTGCTCTATGACTACGTATTTTTGGTTTCTGAGGATTTGTTGAGTTTACAATTTGTGCATTCTTTGTTCTGTATTGAAGTGCAAGTTTAATGAAAACTGACTGATACCATTGGATTGCAAGACCTGTAGACTTTATTTTTTATTTTATTTTATTTCATTTTTTTGAGACGGGGTCTCACAATGCCGTTCAGGCTGGCCTTGAGCTCACTTTGTAGCTCAAGCTGGTCTCGAATTTGTAATGACCCTCCTGCCCCAGTCTGCCAACTGCTGGGGTTACAGGCGTGCGCCACCACATCCATTTAAGACCTGTAGATTTTGGAATACGGATCATGACCTGTTTAGCGGGAGGGCAGTTTCACCCAATGACAGAGGACTGATTTCTGGGTGACTTTGTACTTGTCATGGATTACCTTCACATTTTATTTCACCTCCTCAAGTTGGTTCCTGTATCTAACACAGTGCTGTCCGGCTGCCCTTGGGCAGTGAGGGGGTGTTCTCTGTCACCTGTGTGGTAGCTGTCAGTCACATATTTGTTGAGCACTGCAGTAAGGCAAGTGTAGTTGTGGAACTCAGACTAGCTAATCTAAATTGAAACAAGCCTGGCATGGTGGTGCACGCCTTTAATCCCAGCACTCGGGAGGCTGAGGTAAGAGAAGCGTTGTGAGTTCGAGGCCGGCTTGGGCTACAACCTTAGTGCAAGGCCAGTCTGAGCTACATAGCGTGGCTGCCTCAAAAAACCAGGGCAGGGTGTTTGGCCCAGTGGCTTAAGCGCCTGTCTGTGAGGTGTGAGGTTGTGAGTTCGATCCCCGGTGCCGCAAAAAAAAAAAAAAACTTGAAACAGCCGCAGGTGACTGATGACTGCTGTGCTGAGAATGCGGGGCTGACGTGGTGCTTTTCCTGTTCAGGTAGGGTCTGGGTCCTGAGCTGTCTGCTCTCAGTTTTACCGTCTCCTGCACTGAGGTCCATCTGGATGTGGGTGTGTTAGCAACTGCATGGGAACTTGGGAGGCCACTGCTCTGGGCTCCTCCTTGGTTGATAAGGAGACATAGCTAAATATATCTGTAACTAATGTGTATTGTAGTAGTCCCATCTTTGGATGTACAGAGAGTGTATTTCTAATGTGATAGTTTTATTTGAATTCAGGTTTATTATAACTGATACATAAAAAGATAAACATTTTTATGTATGGATACCGTGGTATTTCCATACATGTACATATTGTGTAATATTTAGATTGGGCTGAATATATCTGTCTCCTTAAGCATTTATCATTTCTCTGTGGTGAAAGCATTCAGATGCCTTCTGTCCAGCTGTCCTGGATACGTTATTGTTGCTGCGTCACCCTCCTGTTCTATGGCACAGCGTGACTTAGCACAGTGCCCCTCCGTCTGCAGACCCTTCCTGCACCCTCTGCCCAGCCCAGGGTGATTGCCGCGTGACTGTCCGCTTTTGTGAGGTTCCGCATCTGAGTGACATCGTGCCTGCTTGTCTTTTTCTGCGGCCTTATTTTGCTCGTCGTGATGATCTCTAGTTCTATCTGCGCTGTCCCAGATGAGAGCCCGTTCTTGGTTGCGGCTGCTGAGTGTTCTGTGGTGATGTATGTGTACCACATTTATGCAGCGTGGTGTTTTAGAGAAAAGTTCCTGAGAAATCACTTCAATGATAACTGCTGCCATACCTTTTACTCCAAGCTTTAGTGCGCTAAGTTTACGAGTCCTTGGTAGTTACCTCCTGTTGATTGGATAAGTGAGCATTTCTGCCGTACTCTGGGAAGTCTGACGCTGGTCCGCGTTTCCGTTCTGTTTCAGAGCCAGGCCCATCCTGCCTTGGCAGCATGCTTATGCCTGCCCAGGAGACCGCCTGGGAGGAGCTCATCCGCACCGGCCAGATGACACCATTTGGTACCCAGATCCCTCAGAAAACGGAGAAAAAGCCTAGAAAACTAATGCTCAATGAGGCGTCGGGCTTCGAGAAGTATTTGGCCGATCAAGCAAGACTGTCTTTTGAAAGGAAGAAACAAGCTGCCAATAAAAGAGCATCCAGAAGAACCCCAGCCTCGGTCAGGTCTGAGCCAGGTGCACAGTCCAAAGAAAAACCAAAGCAGAGGAGCAGAGCTCTCTCACAGACAGACAGGCGCCTGAAGAAGCACATCAGGAAGCTCCAGAAGAGGGCCCTGCAGTTCCAGGGGAAAGTGGGGCTGCCCAGGGGGAAGAGGCCCCTGGAGGCAGAGCTGAGGCCGCAGGCCGAGGGAGACTCCGAGGGTGAGGAGCCCGGGTCCTGCCCCGCGGAGGGGGCGGAAGAGGGAGACGGGGAGGAGGGAGGGCCCAGCCTGAGCGGAGGTGGCGCAGACTGTGAGGCCAGGCCTGTGCTCAGGGGCCAGAAACGCCAGAAGAAAGTCCCGGTGCGGGAGAGCGATGATGACTTCTTCCCAAGTTCCGGGGAAGAAACTGAAGCCGCAGAAGATGGAGGAGGAGCAAGTCGCAAAGTAGTGAGGTGCCGTGATGATGGCGATGGAGAGTATTATAAGCAGCGGTTAAGGTCAGTCTCCAGGGACTGGGAACAGGCTGCTTGCTCGCTCGGGGTAGGCGGTGGCTTAGCACTGTGTAAGGATTCTAGATGCAGCTGATAGACTATGCTGTACCCCGTTGGTGCCCAGGGGGGCCTTCTGAGCCGTGGCCTGCTGAAGCCAGCAGTCAGGTCCTCCCTGTGGCTGACCCACAGGTTCTGGGCCTTTACTCAGATCAGAGCATGTCTTGGAGGAAGAGGTTAGGGCGAGGCTGGGGCAGGAGGGTGGAGAGGACCAGAGCGCGAGCCGTGCGGCCTTCCCCCTGCAGTGAGGGTGAGGCAGGCAGAGGTTAGACTGTGCGTGTCTCCTGAGCGGGTGTTTTGGTGCTTTTGTTTTCCTTTTGGAGCAGGATAGTGACTGCAGAGGGTTCAAGCTTGCTTGCTTAAATTTTAAATTTCCCCCTTCCTTGCCTTGAGAAAATCACCCTTTGCAGAATCATAGCTACCACCATGGCCTGTTTTCCATTTCACAGTTGTTTATGCTGGAGTCTGACCTTGGCGTTGATCCCTGTGACTGGCGGTGTGTGATGTAAGGGAGGTCACAGTGAAGCGAAGGTGTGTCATGTGATGTTGCAGTTGCCGTGGCCACATGTTCTGCAGCCAGGAAGGCAGGCCGCGCGCTGCAGCCTCTCTGCAGCCTCTCTGCAGCGTCCCTGAGCCTGTCGTGTGCATCACCTGGCTCCAGGAGCCCCAAGGAAGCCAGGGAAGGGAGCACAATACTTGCAAATATTTAATATGGAAGCGGTTTTTTCCTAGTCCTCAACAGTTTTCTGTTGCTAAAGGGGAGGAGCCCTAGTACGCTGCAGTTCTCATAGCTTCCCACTGACTTCTTGAGTGAAGGTTAACTGGCTATTTTTCTTTTGTCGTTGACAATTGCTCATGATGCAAATGCAAATCCAGCCTTCTCAAAACGGATGCACCAGTGTTGTTTAAAAATAGTTTAGGACCCGTGGCTTAAATCCAGCTCTTATGCAGCAACATGTGGCTGAGTGGCTTCCATTTGTCATTTTCTCTGTAACTTCAGTGAGTGTGCTCACTTTATGTCTAACATTGTTTGAGGAATCTTGCTCAGTACTCTTGGACAGTGAGTAGTGTTGGTCCTTTTCTTAACTACCGCAGAAGATTAATAAAAGTTTTAATCTTCACATATTGATTATAAATGGAGCAATATATATTCTCATTACACTGGGTCAATATTAAATATATTTAAAATGTAACAGTATTTTGATCAAGAGCAATTTATTTTGATTGAATTTTAAATATGGGTATAGTTTAATTTCACGGCAATAAGTTTGTCTTAATAATGTTAAGATTGTAAAACAATTATTTCCAAAGCCATATCATAAGCCAATTTTTTGCTAAAGTTACAGTAGAGTCTCAAATGAATTTCAGAAATATCAATAACTCTAATTGCCACCAAAATACGGTAGTGCTTAAAATTTTATAGCTAGTTATTAAGGCTGTTAAGCTGCAGATACCCACATTGAAATGTTTGTATTACATCTCCTTTGGTACTCTTTGGGTTGGGGGATGTTAAAAGAAAATAAAATGTTCAGGATGGAGGAGCATATTCAGAACATTTGAGAACTTCAGTCACTCTATAAGCTGTCACTTGTTGCTGATCTTTGTAGACGATTGAAATAGTAATGGCATTTCCTTGAGTGAAGAAAAGGGGCTTTGGATTGCTTGTCCTAGCAGTTGTTTGATGGCGAATGATCACAGTAAAGCCATAGAGTTTATGATACAGAAAATGAATTTTTCTTACTGGTTAGAATTTAGGAGGATGTATCCAGGCTGGGAACTTCATGTAAAACTTAACAGATACATATTGGTGATGGTGGGTTAATTATTATGATCTTTTAAGCTCTTGGAAGTGAGAGCAGGCGATTGCTACACAGCTCATCCCCTGCTTTCAGCTTGGGAGTTGTAGGCCTTTCATCGTCTCTGGGTTGCACTAACCAGGTGCCTTAGGCAGGAAGCTCCTGGCAGGCCTTTTCTACATTGTGGCCTTTTCTGCAGCTGGGCAGTGGCAGTCATGATGCTGTGTTCTGTGATTTGACCCAGAACCTCCGGTCAGTCTTGGCTGTTGTGACCATGTTTTAAACTCCTGTGCGCTTTCCCTTGCCATGGCCACAGCAGCCGTGGAGGCCACACCTCTGTGGTGTCCCCGGTGGGATGAGCTGCTGCTCAGAAGTGCGTGTTCCATGGGGTCTCGCTCACAGGTCTGCTTGTTTGCACTGGGACAGGGCTGTCCCTCAGAGCATGTTGTGACTTTAGAAATCTCAGGCCCAGGAGCTCCAGGAGCCAGGTGAGACCAACAGAACTAATGTGCATTTGGCATTTGAGTGGTGTGTCTTGGAAAGCACCTCATGTCACTTGCCTGGTCCAGACTGGAAGCTAGGACAGCCCACAGCCACCCAGAACACGGAACTGTCCTCAACAGGGCAGTCAAGGACAGTGGGACCTGTGTCCAGATCTTGTTACTTCCGGTTGTTGATTGACTGCCCTGTAGAGACGGAGGTCATCTTCTGTGCTTCCTCTCTGCCCTGCAGCATGCATGCACATCTGCACCTCAGGGCTGGCTTTGAGGCCTCACTGCCGATTTGCAGACTGTTAGTGGGCCTGTGCGCAGGCTGGACCTAACCGTGCAGTGGATTCAGACTGAGGTGTCGGGAGAGGCTGGAGGAGACTCATTCTGGTGCGGGGACTTGGCTGTTGCATGACTCAGGTGCAGACCTTGTGCAGGTTCAAAACTTTCCACACTTGCCCCCAAACTGCAGGTTCATCATTGAGAGGAAAAGGAGACACAGCACTGCCCAGGGTGGTGTGGTGGCCGTGACCTGCAGTGGGTCTGTCCACTTGGGGATGGAGAGGCGTGAGTGCTTCACCTGGCCTGCCTGTGCCCATCTCGGGGGAGTGGTCATCTGGCCGCTGTTTGTGTTTCCGGGAGAGAATGCCACCTCCCTTGATGACTGATGTGTGTCCTGGGTGTGGGGATGGGGGTTGGGGCTCAGTGGCATGCATCCCAGCTGATTGCCAGCCTTGACCTAGTGGAACAGAAATGTCATTGACTCAGCCCTCTCCACAGTGGTCAGCCCTGCTCGGGGCGAGTCTCCTTGCTGGCGGGGCTAGGGTTGGCATTTATCATTTAGCCCATAACCGGAAGCCACTGCTTCTGTTTCCACCTGCCAGCTGTTAAAGTTGCTCAGGTAACTGCCCCTGCTTCTTAGCAAGGAGCATGGACATGGACGGAAGCAGAGCTGTCAGCCCGCACGCTGATTCCGCAGGTTCGAGGGAGCCATGCAGAGGAGGTGCTGGTTTGGGAGGGCCCAACATGGGGCTGCAGGACAGGACCCAGAGGAAGTGTGCCTGGGTTCTTCTCTTGCACGGTCCACTGTGGGAACTATGAGATGTCTGTGAGTTGGGTGGTTTTTTTTTTTTTTTTTTGGTGATTCTGGTATTCGAACCAAGGGCTCTGCACATGCAGACAAGTATCTGCTGCTAAGCTGTGCCCCAGCCTGCCATAAATTGATTTCATATACTTCATTCCTTTCGGTTTTTATATCAGTTTCTCTGAAATCCTTCCTGTGCTCTGTGCAGTGGGAGAGGGCCTGGAGGGGAGCCTCAGGGTCAGTTCATTCGGCCAGCACTGCACTAAACGCCACTAAATGGATGGATCCTGTGGTTCTCCCGCCCCAGAATGTCCTCCACACAGAGGGCTGGGCTGCACTGTGGCCAAGGCCGCCGGGCCTGGAGGCAGCGGGCTGGGGCCCGGCAGGGCTGAGCACTACACTTGCGCCGCATCCGAGCCGTGCTTGTTCTGAGTTGAGGTGAGTGGCGGTCTCCGTGGTCAAACTCTTGTTGAGTAAGAGCTGCAGGGCGTTGGGAAGGGGATTGTTGGTAAGGACATCGGGGCTGGAGATGCATGGCTGTCTACACAGCCTGCGGCCAGCTGAGGGGGCCGCCGGGATGAGCAGCCCATCCGCGCCCTCTCCCTGGTCAGTAGGCGCAGTCGAGTTCCGAGGCCAGCTCCGCAGGTCACCCGGTGGTGGGAGAAGCTGCTGGGGTGCAGCCTGGAAGCCCTCAACGTGGGTCTGCTGCGGGGGAGGCCTTCCACCCTCCCCGCCTCAGCACGGCCGGGGGGCCCTGGTGTGTAACACTGTCACAGAATTCCCTCCTGAAACCGCGTGTGTGTCGTGTTTGTATTCTTCACAGGTGTAGTCTGTGGTTCTGTGCACACATCTTCACATCGTTGTGATTGTAATAGGCAGTACAAGCTTTGTGCTGTCGCCCGGCCAAGTGAGTCAGCGCGCCCGCTGCCTGTCATGAGGTGGAGCAGAGCTTTGAAGCTCACAGTGCCATGAACGTTTCTTGCGTTGAGATTGGGGGAGGTGCAATATCTAGGTGCGACCACAAGGTGGTGCTGAGAACCCCACTTAGCCGCCTCTGAAACCAAGCCAGAAACCCAAGCAGGAGTCTGTCTGAGCTGGAGAGATGGGGAGATGGCCAGGGAATCTGGAAGACCTGACAAGAGCAGCGTGAGAGGGGACAGAATTGGCCTCGTGGTTTGGTGCAAACAGAGTCTGTACGATGAGTGTTTCTGTAACTTGCCTCAACTGTGTTGAAAAGTGTTTTCTTGTGCTCTACTTTCAACTTTAATTTACATGAATTAACTTCGAATTGCAAAGGCCTCTAAGGACTTCATTTTTGTGGAAATCCCATGGAATATGCTTTGTAGCCACGTGGCTTAATAACACTCCCTGCTGTCCTGCCCCGTGAACGCCTGGCTCTGTGGCCAAGTGTGAGCAGGGTCCTGGTTTGGAGGTTTGGATTTACACACGCAGGAGCCTGAGAGGAAGGAGGCTGTCAGCACCGTCACGTGTGGGGAGGGGTCTGGCCAAGCCGCATAAATGTTCAAAAGAAACTTGTGCATTTGGAAGACGACCAGGGTGAGAGGACACCAGGTGTGTGCAGGAGGACGCGCAGCCATGGCCGACACACCCCAAGGCGTGCCCTGGTGGTGCTGCACCTCCGTGGGCACAGCCTGTGCAGCCGGCTGAAGAGCGCTGGAAAGCAGAAGCAGGGGGAGGGCTCCAGCAGGGTCCCCCAGCAGCTTGGTCTGCCGCAGTGGGCGCAGGCGGCGTTGCTCTGGGGCCCCCCGTGGGGGCTCATTTCTGACCTGAGCCATGGCGGAGCCACACGCCCGGCCCGGCCGACTCCACCTCATGTCCTCGTGGAGTGTTTTTCTCTTTGTGCTGCCGAGAGCCTGCTTGCTCAGGGTTGTTCCCTCTCACATTCAGCAATTTTAGGTCATAGTTAAGCAAAACTCAATCTGATTTGCTTGTATCCTTTTTTTAATTAAAAAAAAAGCTCAAATAACTTGTCTCAAAATCAAGTAACTTCTGAAAATCAGAATGTAGTAAAAGTTTCATCTAGCTTTTATCCAGAAACCTGAAACAACGATTTGAAGATTGTTCTTGTCATCTGTTCATCGGAGTTCATTCCTTTCTGAAGAAATAAGCCAAGGTTCTTTCTGATTTTCTTACTATTTTTCTAGGAATCTATATTTTAAAGAGAAAAGAAAAAGTTACTCTTATGGTTGTTTTCTTGGAAAGCACATTGGCTTCTTTTAAATGACAAAGCTGAGACACAAATGAAGACTTAATTCTGCTTCCTGCACTACCCACACCTTTCATCCTGGGCTCTGGCGTAATTGTCTGCATCAGTCTTAATTTACTCCGTGAGATCTGACTGCTAACTGAGGGTATTCATCTGCTCAGATGTACCAATTAAGTCTACTCAGATAGACCATAAAAAGGCAAATAAGAAAAGTAAAACACTGAGTGTCTCAATTTAGCAAATTAGACTAATCTGTGAGGGATTCTTAGCTGTCTGAAATAGAAAACCTATTGCTCTACAAAAATACAAACTATATTAAACCAGCTTGGTGCCCAAATTTTTAAAAATCAAATTGTACTCATTGTGCTGCTGTTGTAGAATTTCTTTCATGGAGATTGCAGTAAGTGGAGAATGATTCCGAGATCGAAATTTCACTCTGTGTTAAGAACGATTTAACCTTATGATGTGTAGCTTCCCCCTGCCCATCTGGGCAAGTTTAAGTAGTGCCAGGCTTGGTGGCCCCGCAACATAAAAGCAATGCAAAGGCAACAGTAAGGACAGTTTTGAATTTAAAGCACATCAGTGTGCGACTTTCTTGAAGTTTTGTAGGCGGCCTGTTCATTTGCCCAAATAATCGCGGACTACTCATGTTTGACATTAGGAGATACAGCTTGTTCCTGTTGTGGGTTGGCATAGCAGTTGTCGACTTGCTTTGTCTGTTGTTAAACCTTGTGATAGTTCGTTCCATTCCGTCTGTACTTGGAATAACTGCTAACCTGATTTTCCTGCTGCTGGGGAGAATTTGCAGGGGCTTTGACTTCCTTGGCCTAGTGTTAAGTTGGGGAAGAATCACGTTAGTGTTCCACAGTAAAGGCAATCTTTAAACCTTAGTGCTGACATTTTTTAAAGGCAAAATTTGAATTGAACGTTTGCAATTTAGTTTGCTCTTGTATAATTGCATTCCTTATGTAGAAGTTAAGAGGTAATTATTAACCTTTTGGCTGGGAGATACCTTTTAAGGGGCAGAAGAAGAGAGATCTTAGAGTCTAGTTATCTGGGCCGGAGTCTTTGCCGCTAACTTGTTGGTAATCTTGGGCAGGCTCCTCTGTTTCTCCCAGCCTGCCTGTCTGTAACTGTGGAAAAAGGAATAACAGAGGCCAGCCTGCACTACGTAGTGACACCCTGCCTCCAAAAAAGGGAGGGGGTAATAACAATAGTGTTTCCCTCATTGGATTGTAAGAATTAAATTAATCAGTAAATGTGAAATACATATATCAGTGCCTAGCATAGTGAACATTTGTAATGGTCAGTCATTGTTTTTTAGTATTTGTTTTCTGACCCTAAGTTAAAAAATACATATGGGTATGCGTGTACATGTGATTGCAAAGCACAGCGTGTTCAGGGCTGGTCATCTTTCCTCCAGCAGACAGTGCGCCACCTCGGAGGGGGAGTCACAGGCCATGGGGGCGGCTTGCAGTGTCTCTCATCCAGTAGCTGGGAGCGCTCTGTGCCTCCTTGTCTGGGAGACAGGCTTCACCACAGCGCTCTCTCAAGGGGCGATAGGGCTGCAAAGGAAAATACAGCAGGTGCTCTGGGACTATTTGCTCTTTTTGTGTGTGTGTGTGTTTTTCCTTTGGTTATTTTTTGTTTGTTTTTCATACAGGGTCTCACTATTTAGCTCGGGCCCCTTCAAACTTGTAGTGCACCTCCTGCAAGTAATCCCGAGTGCTGGGATCACAGGGGTGTGCCACTGTGCCCGGCTGTTTGCTCCTGTTGTTGGCACAAGCCTGTAGCAAAGACATTAGGACGGACTCCAGCATGCCAGGAAGGTGGTCGGAAGGAGGATCTGCAGTCACGTTAATAAGTGTGAAAAGCTGGTCATTTCTTTGTCATGTAAAGGACAGTCTAACAATTGATACAGACTTTCATAGCTCAGCTGTTAGGTGTTACAAACTTAGTTTTATTAATGCTCTGCTTTTTGTGCCTTTCGTTCTTTTAATGTGATTAACACTTCAGTGTAAAATGTTTATATGACGATAATCACTGTATCAGTAATAGTTGTAGAATAGGGAATTATTTTTCTCCTTGGTACGCTAGAGGGCACTAGACTCCTGTTGGGGGATGTGAACTGGCAGCCTGCTCCTGGGTTCTGAGGGGTGAGAGGGAGGGAGGGAGGGCAGGCAGGGTTGCACTGTGGGTGCCCACAGTTTCCCCCAGGGCCGAGGTGGATGAGCCGGTTCCTCCTGTCCAGCTCCTCTCGTGTCGCCTGGTTCCCGGACTCCTTGCCCTCCTGATGTGCAGGCCGGCATGCTGCAGCGTCCCAACCAGCCTCGATGGGCCAGTGTGGGAGGGCACCTACAGCAACCTTCCGTGCTGGGGCCAGGTTGCAGTTCTGCCTGCCGCAGGATGCAGTGGGGCTTGTGGCATTTGTTATTTTTTATTCATAGCCTGCAATGAACTAAAAGTTCATGATTTTTCGTGTTTGTAAAGGTCATGCGGTGTGCCAACATTTACAGGAGAGCACGTGTAGCTTGCTGAATATATCATGCAAATGTCTCAGTTGTTCCTCGTAAAAACCCATTATTTGGCACATTTTGTGGTGGAGACAAGTGCAGCAGTGGTGAGCCCGAAAGTTCGGCCCTTTCCAGGGAGAGGCTTGTAGTGCCGCTCGGGCCGCATTGGGGTTTCCCTTCTCCGCAGTGTCTCAGGTCCGTGTTATTGTTGGGTTCTGCTCTAGTAGCTGCCCCTGGAGTCTGATGGGGCCACAGGAGGCAGCAGACTCCGGTGCCTGGCACACACACTTCGTTTTATTTGCTTGCAGCTGTGACTGTTAGAAATAGCGAGAAAGGGAAAAAATTAAGATGGGAGCATCAGAAACATTATTCCCTTCCTGGTGGTGTCGATCTAGTTCGGGGCTGAACTCCTTTTTCCCATCGTAGGGACACTCTCACGAGCAGGCCAGTCTTTTGTTAGCCTTTCCCACTGGTCCCAGGGAAGCTTGGATCCGAACTCAGGTCTGTGGATTCTTCCCGAGCTGAGATGCAGAAACTGGTCCCATTACAAAGTGAACCTGAACCGCAGAGCTCGGCTCAAAGTAACTTGAACAGTTTTAATTTTAATTTTATTGTTAGACATAATGAGTTTCCCCTTCCTCGTTTGTGCTTTGACTGGAAGATTCTAAGAACTGCTCCAGTGTTGCAATTTGCCTCTTCAGTGGGTTGTTCTTTGTCGCTGGACTCAGCCAGGTTTTCCCAGCGGCCAGAGCTGGGTGTGGGCTCAGAGGCACACGGTAGAGCGGTGGATGGTGGGCAGGAGGCAGGCCCTCAGCCAGGTAGAACAGGACGTTCTTGGAAACATTTTTGGGTGACCCACTGACCATGTTCAAGCCGTGCTTCTCTAACTTTCCATCTTAAACTAAGTGCATTCATTTAACGGTGGTGTCTGGCTCCGAGGTATCATCTTGGGGCTGCGGTGACGAGGCACCCTGGTAGGGTCCCCCTGGTCCTGGAGCAGTTCAGCTGGTTTCGCCGGGCCCGAGTGGCGTGTGACAGATCGTTACTGCAGCAGCAGACCCCTGGGCCGGGGTCTCATTCCTGTGCGCGTGCGAGGCGGCTGGGGAGCGCTTTCTGTGCCTGCTCTGATTGCGGTTGTGCGTTTATGGTTATTGCTGGCTTTCTCCTCTGAGCGGCCGCCAGTGGAGGCGACAGCGGGCTGAACGCGGCAGTCATGTGAGGAGGGGAAACCCTGCCAGAGAACACCAGGCCCACTTGGTTTTATGTGACTGCAGCTGTGACTATTACATGTGTGGAGTGTTTAAAATGGGAGGATAGAGAACAGGAAGAAGTTCATTTCTTTTCTGAAAAGGTAAATATTGGACAATTTACTGCCCTTTCCTATTCTTCTCGGTTAACTGATAGATGCATATATATTTTACAATATATAATACATTTTTTTGGTGGGACCATTCAGTCGTTTTCTTAGCATCTCTCTGTGTTGCCAACTTGCTCAGGCTGGGCTTGAACTTGTGATCATTCTGCCTCAGCATCCCAGAGTGCCAGGATTACAGGTGTCACCATGCCTAGCCCCATTTTTGGTTTTTAAGATTTCAGCTCACTTGGACCCAGATGTGAATTAAAAATGTGGTAGTTTATCCAGTGGTTGCATGGTTTGAATTCAAATTCGCATGTCCTGGGAATTTTGAGAAACGTGATGTGCTTTGCATTGTCACACAGAGATCATTTTGGACTGTGTACCACTTTTCCCCTGCTTGAAGTGAACTTTTTTTTTTTTTGCTTGTTTATTTATTTATTTTTTTATAATGATAGGTAGAATTTTTTTTTTTATTTAAGAGAAAATAGATACAGAAGCTAGAAATAAAAGTCAAAAAAGACAGACAAACAACAACAACAGATCTGATACGATAACATTGTAGGTTTACACACTGAGGTGGTTGAAGTTTGGCAGTTGTTACAATATTGCATATCCTTACCTTCCTAGGGGTTGGGGATATTGACAGATATAGACATGTAAAATTCATCAATTCAGGTATATTAACTTTTCTTTTTCAATAGCTATTGTATTTAGCAATACGGTTTTTTTTTAACTGTCTTATTTATGAATATTTATAAATTTATGTCTTTTTCCTTTTCTCTTCCTTCCTTCTTTTCCCCTTAGAGTACCTCTTGTTATCATTGAAATAACTACCCATAACATCAGATCTAATATAACCA
>RJWM01020883.1:0-36354 GCA_004363535.1 Dasyprocta punctata
GGGCAGCAGTTACAGCCCTGGGGCGCTTCTCTTCCAGAATTTCCTTCACTGCCCACCTGGAAAGATATCCTCTGTCTACGCTCCTCAGGTGCTCCATTGCCTTTGCTTTTGATTTGTAGCATTTGGGGCATTTCATGTTCTCCAAGTGGCTGTGTATCTTTGGGTGAGTCCTGTCACCTCCTATAGTTCCCTAGCTTTGACGTTGTCATGATGATACCTTCTTTCCCCAGTTCAGGGGCCTCTTGGAGAATGGCTGAGGAGCTGCTCTAGGGGTGGGATCTTGCTTGCAAAAATGGCCACAGTTATCCACCAACTCATATTCTTGCCGTCTGTCTTCGAAGCTTGTCTCAAAGGAGGAAGTCCATTTCTTGATCCCATCAATCTGGTTCTGTGACTTGCTTTGATCAATAGAATGCAGTGTGCTGACTGTGTGTTAGTTGTGAAGACAGGCTTAAAGAGAGCCCTCGTGCTGCTCTCTTGGATCCTGTCTGCACCACGTGAAGGCACATAGGATGGCGCATTGGAGCAAGGGAGCGCCCACGCAGCTCATCCCAGACCAGGCCAAGCTGTGAACAACTGTAAGTGCATGTGTGAGCCTAGGCCAGATCAGAAGAACCAGCCAGCAGAGCCCAGCCAACACTGCCCACCTGTGGCGTCATAAGCAAAACAAATGGTCTGTATTCAAAGCCACTGCATTTTGGGGTGTTTTGTTATGCAGCAAAGCTAATGGTATAGAGCAAAGAAAAACTGATGCACTGAAGCCGGTCATTGCTGAGGCAGGGGTGGAGAGATACGGGCAGCTCTCGAGGAAGTGCAGGGAAGTGGGATTCCAGAGCTGCCACCACCCCTTTTGCATCTCTGGACAGGCTTTAAAGTGCCGAGCAGTGGGGTATCAGATGTCAGGGACCAAAAATTGCATGCAAGCAAAAAAAAAAAAAAAAAAAAAAAGCTCGGGTCTAAGGTTGTTATTTATAGCAAAAATTTAAACAGGGATGCTCTGTCAGTTTTCTGAATTACTGACAGTTGCAGAAATGTTAATACAAATCTTTATAAGACTGGCCAGATGTTCGATGTTAAACAAGCATCTGTTTTGTATAAAAGACTTTTTCTGCCCCCTGCACACTCTCCTCCCTCTCTCCCTTCTCACCCGCCCTGTCTTGATCCCAGCCTGGATCAGGACAAGGAGGGGGGTAATTGCCTCAGCTATAGTTTTATTTAGTTTCTGAATGCCAGTGTCCGTGGTGTCAAAAATACACCCCAAAAAATAACCTTGGGAAAGGTTAATAATGGCCTTTCTGGTGTCATATTCTGTACTTTATGTGTTGTGGTAATTATTATCATTAGGGCTGTAAGAATGTCTAGTTATCTTTCTTAATCACATACTATAAAGAAGTGCTTCTGAACACATATCTATTATTTAATCAAAATTTCACAGTTATTGGCATTTGTGCTCCGCCAGGGCTATGTTTATTTTCTGTTTGCAAAGGGGAGCATTGCCTCCCAGAAAAGAGGGGCCCCCGAGCCGGTACCCACTTTTCCTGCTGTCACAGCACGTGACACTCACTGCTATTAATATCAGAGACGCCACACTCTTTGCCCTTCCCAGCCCCCCACTTCGATCGCACTCTAGGAAAAGCAGTTTTACTAACAAATCAAGGGGGGAGGCGCGTGCCTTGGAGAAACCCTGTTGCCTGGAAGAGGATTCTGGGTGAGCCGAGATCTTGGGGACGTGTGGTTTCCGGGGACAGAGAGCAAAGCTGCTCAGTGGGGTCACTGTGGAGTCCTCCTGGTGGCCCAGTGAGGTGTGCCCACCGTTGCTTTGGTGGGAACAGTGGCTCAGGGGAAAGGGCTCCCCGCTGTGGAGGGACTGCATGGTTGGATATGTTCGAAGCTTAGTCCCCAGTCTTGCATCTTCAGCCTCCAAAACTGCAGACTGAATAAACCTCTCTTCATTATACACCAGCTTAGGTATTTTGTTACAGCAGTGAAAGGTGGATGAATACAAGGGCCCACTCTACTCTGCTTGCCGTGATGCTGCTTCCAACCTCTGTTCTCCTTCGTAGCTATCCAAACAAGCCCACGCAGCAGACGCCATTGCTCCATTTTGCAGATAGGGAAATCAAGGCTCAGAGAGAATCGTCCGCTCATGGTCACCCAGCTCCCGAGCTGGCCCTTGAGGCTGCTGCTGGGGTGGCTTTGAATGTCATGAGGCCCCACGTGGTCTCAGCTGCCCTGGCGGGCTAAGAAAGTGGCCACCGGGCTTGTGTGGCTGCTGAGCACTTGAAGTGTGGCCAGTCTGGGTGGAGGTGCAGCTTGGGCGTGAAGCACAGATAGGATTCGCAAGACCTAGTGCAAAAAATGAGAAAGACCGTCAGTCATGTTGCTTTAGTAATTTTCAATGTCGACTACATGCTGAAATGATGATATTTTGTATAATGTTGGGTTAAATAAATTATATGGCTTAAACTAATTTCTCCTCTTTCTTTCTTTCTTTCTTTCTTTCTTTCTTTCTTTCTTTCTTTTCTTTCTTTATTTCTTTTTCTTTCTTTTTTTTTTTAACCACAAATCAAACTCAAGACCTTGTGCTCGCCAGGCAGGCATTTGTGCTCCTGAGCCATAGCCCCAGCCCTCACCTCTTTCTTTTTACCATTTTCAAACATTGCTAGTAGAAAATATAAAATTACATCCATGGCTTGCATTTGTGCCTCATGCTGTGTTTTGACTGGGCAGTGCTAGAGTGGAGGTTCTCAGCAGGGAGTGGTTTGTGCCCCGGTGACATTTAGTAGCATTGCTGGAGACATTGCTGACTGTCACATTGGTGGGGAGAGGGCTGCGTCTGTCTTCTGGTGGGCAGGGTCCGCAGTGCTGCCAAACCTTGCACAGGATGCCCCGTGACGAAGCATTATCTGGCTCCAAAGGCCCATAGTGCAGAGACTGAGAAACTGTGGGTAGTTTGTTCTCTTTTGGGGGTCCCCAAGGATGTCAGCAGTGCTCCAAGAGGCGGGGGGCAGTGGCCGTTACTGTGAATGTTGATGATCTCTTCCTCCGGGCTCTCTTGGACAGTCTCTTGCTGGCTCCAGTTCAGGGTCTGAAGCTTGTGCCCCCTGCCCCATTCCTGTGCTGGACTCCTCACCCCAGAGTGCAGTTATGACGCGGTGGCAGGGTCTCGGAGGGGATGAGATTGCAGGGGCGGAGCCCTCCTGAATGGGCCGGACTTATTAAAGAAGAGGCCCCAGAGAGCCACTTGCCCTTTACCACCTGAGGTGGACCTGGGCATGGACCCCCGCCAGGCGCCGGATCTGCCAGCACCTTGACCTTGGGTTTCCTCGCCGCCAGGACCTTGGGGAAGAACTGTCTGTGCTTTAGGAGCCACCAACAGTCTGTGAACGAACCCAGGACCAAAATGCACCAGGGCGATGTGACTTGGAAAACACATTTGCTCCAGTTGTGTCCCTGGCCCGGAGCGTGGGTGATTGGCTTGGGGCTGTATTTCCTTGTGACCAGTGGTCGTCTAAATGGCCAGTGACTCACCAAACTTCACGCTTCCATGTCCCTTCCTGTCTGGGAACAGCTGCCCAGCCTGAGTGGGTGGAAGCGACTTGTTCCATGGCTCGGCCACAGATGAGAGGCAGCTGGGTCTTCTTTAGCCTTTCTGGTTTCCCTCATTCTTCTCCCTCTCTTGTCTCCAACTTCTGCAATGGCCAGCCAGGCCCCAGGTGACCTTGGAAGCTGCAGACCGGAGATGGCAGGGCCTGGGGTCCCTGCATGGCTGTGGGGGCTGGGCTCTCAAGCAAGTAAGACGTTAGCTTCTGATCTAAGTCACTAAGGGTTGGGGTTTATGCATCACCACTGCTAGTGCTGCCCTCACCTCTCTTTCAAACTCTGCAGTGGGTGAATTATGCGCTCCTGCAAGAGACACAGCCCAATCCTACCCCCTGGTACCTGTGGATGTGGCCTATTTGAAAACAGGATCATCACAGATGGAATTAAGTTTAGCATCCCGGATTTAGAGTGAGCCCATTATCCAGTGACGAGCGATCTTTCAAGAGGCAAAGAAGAATACACAAAGAGGCCCAGTGGAGAAGGTGAGAGAAACCCCGAGGTGGACATGGGCAGTGTGTCCTCAAGCCAAGGTTCCCACCGGAAGCAAGGGCCGGCGAGTTCCGGGAGGACCCCACCCTGCCAGCACCTTGACTGCGGACCTCTGGCTCCAGTACTGTGCGAGGATACATTTCTGTCATTTCAAGCCACTGATGCCATGCTCATTAGTTTGGGCAGCCTTAGGAAGTGAACACAGACCTTCCCCGGAGTGATGTTGCTCCACGGTGGTCTTCCTTGGCCTCTGATTTGCCCTCTGCTCCTTCCTCCGAGCTATAACCGTGGTCCAGGGGCCGTTAGAGCTCGTGTTAGATGTGGAAGCATCTGGCGTGGGTTACAGTGGTGTTGCGAAAGCACTGCGTATGCAGCAGGCGGTCTTCAGCCCTACGCGATGAAGGGCTGTGAGCTCCCACACAGCCAGCGAGAGGAGAGAGTCGCATTTAACACGGGTCGCCTGGACGGATGCTGGGCCCCGTGCCAGCCCCATGCTCAGGGCCATACGTCAGCTCAGTTCATTCTTCCCATGACCCTGCCCGGCAGATGCTGTTACAGTCAGCATTTCAGTTTTGTGGACATGGAAACCGATGGACAGAAAGGTTGGGTGACTTCCCGATGTCACGCAGCTGGGCAGGAGCAGTACAGGTGGGCTCCAAAGGCACACTTGTTGCCATGATGCCACTGTGTCCAGGGGGAAGTTATAGACTGTTGGGGTTTCTGTCTCCATGTCCTGCAGAGCCTCATGCACTCATAGCGCGGCTTTTGGAAGGTGATCGCATTATGGGCTTCGGGCTGACTTGCTGTTAGGAGATGGTGCCTGGTAGGAAGAAGTGGGCCATGGGGGGCATAGCCTAGAAGGGTTTATCTCCTTCCCCATCTCCCTCCCTTGGTTCTTTCTGCTTCCTGGTCACCATAAGGTGAGCAGTCTCCCCCACCAGACCCTTGTGCCATGCCTTCCTGCCTCGGAGCCAGCCAACTATGGGTGAAAAATGTGAGCCAGAATAAACCTCTCCTCCTTTAAGCTTTGGGTATTGGGTATTTTGTCCCAATAATAAAGAAAGTGACTCAGAAATAAGTGGTGATGGTCACAGTCTGTGAGGAAAGACAGAGTGAGTGAGCTGGATTTTGCAGCAATAATGATGTCCCACACCCGCAGATCTCAGCGGTCTCAGTGGAAGTAAGCCTTTCCTTCTCTCTGTGAGGATCCGCTCCAGGGGACCTGCATCTGGGGACCCAGGGGAGAGTGCAGTGGCCACTGGTGACACTGTCTTCCTTGCACATGGAAGCGGCACAGGAGCCCAGGTCATGGGACGCCGGGGATTAAGTGGATGCACAGGGCTGGGACTTCACCTGCGGGGTCAGGGACAATGATGAGAGTGATTCCAAGCACACATCCTGGGGGTGGGGACAGGAGGTGGCAGGGCTCCTCCCTCGGACCTCCCTCGCCCCTGCAGGGTAGTGGGTGAGCTGAGGGGAGCAGGCAGTGGAGACGGGGATCCCAGGAGTGCAGAGAGGCTCCCAGTGTGACTGAGCTTGGGAAGAGGCGAGCAGTGGGCCAGGGACAAGGAACAGCGACAGCTCTGGGTCCTGCTGAGCGTGCAGAGCCCCCTCCTTGCTGGTTCAACGTCCTACTATGAAATCCTTCTCTCTCTCTGCCCCCCACGTGAGCGGAGTCTGGTGGTATAACTATTGATACTTGTGTCAATTTGAGAAGTTTACAAGTTTGATGAAGTGACTCAGCAGGGAACCAGGGTCCTCTCTTTGTAAACATCCTCATCTATGCAAGAGGAGGGCACAGAGGTGCTGTGAGTGCTACACCTGCCCTAGGGCAGGTAGCCTGCTTACAACATAAGGGAAGGAAAGAGCCTTGCTTCCCACTCACCCTCTCGCTCTGGCTGCTTTTGCTGTCTTCTGCCATCTTGAAGTGTTGCTCCTGTACCAGCCACCCTGCCTTAGAGCCAGCTGATTACAGACTGAAACCTCCACAAACTGTGAGCTAAATAAACCATTCCTTCCTTCATGTTGGGTGCCAGGGATTTTGTCTCAGCGATGAGAGAACAGTAGCTAAGACAGGTAGCTTGGGTATGGGCAGTGTGAGCGTGGTGACACTCCCGTTACGGTGAGGCTGCAAGGCCCGCCCCTGCCGGTGAGGTCAGGGACACGCATGAGCCCTCCGCAGAGGCCTCGGGGGAGGTGAGTGTCTCGAGTGTCACCACGCATGACAGCATGACCGCTGTTTTGAATGGCTTGATATCAGTGGACAGAGAAAGGCCCTTAGGAAATGCTCATTTTTAAAAAAGTGGACGTGTTGAGCGTCACCCTGGGAAGCGGAAGCTGCGGTGAGGGGGCGTACCCTGCTGTCTGGCGATGTTATTGGAGGAAGGACGCCTGGCACCGACGTGCCACACATGTGTTCCAGGGATCCCTGCGCAGCCGCCACCCAACCCTGCGCTACACTGACTCCGAGGAAAAGGAAGTGCTATTTCATGGCTTCCGGTTTGGTTTCTGAAGGCATGATTCCTAGCACGTCTTTTGACCAATAAGTTGATTCCTGATTTCAACGACTTCGTTCTTCACTCCCGCCCCTCCAGTCCCGGGAATGGAACTCAGAGCCCTCACACTGAGCTGCAGCTCCAGCCGCTTTTTATTTCTGATTTGGAAACAAGGGTCTTGCTAAGTTGTTAAGTTGCCCAGTCTGGGCTTGAACTTGCAGTCCTCCTGTCTCAGCCTCCCAGAGTGGTGGGGTTACAGGCCTGTGCCACCAGGAGACAGTGGTTTCATTTTCAATGGCCCCTGGCCCCCTGTTCGGGTGACAAGAGCCACACCCAGCTTACCGGTTCATTTTCTCTTCATGGTGCCTGGGACTGCAGGACACTGTCGTTCTTTGTCCCCGGACTCAGCCCTGTGAGTCGGGCTTCTTCCAGCCGAGGCACGGGAGGGCTCTGTCTGGGTGGACTTCAGGGCCTTGCTCTGTGGCATTAGAATGCGGTGGCATGTTCTGTGGCACAGCGTAACAGTTCCCCTGGGGACGAAAGCCCAGGATGTGGTGTGGGCTACGAGCTCAGTCTGGGGAAGTCAAAACACAACCCTGGGTGGGGGGCGGGGGGAGTTGTTAAAGTGATTGAAACATGGAAATGAACCCAGAACGAGAGGTCTAAATCTTACCCGGGTTAGCATTATTGTTCTAATAAATAACCCTAATAATTCCATACATTTTATAGCTGATGAAATCCTTCTTCTAGATTACTTCATTTGACTGGGTTAGGCAGAATAAATCTTCAGGTTTAATTTCTCTTGGAAATATCAATCTCTCATCTGCACTACACCTGGCTGCTTTTTTAATGGTCCCAAAGCACGACTTCCCCTTGCATTGCCCAGCTTGAAAACTTTGGGGAACTTTTCTGTGTCTAGAGAATAAGCTCCCAATTCCTTGTGTTGGCATTCAAGGCCTTCAGGGCCCGGGCAGGACCTCTCTCCCCAGTGGGTCTTACAGCAGCCGTCACCCTGGGTCCCCCCTGTATTCTTGACCCAGTGCTTCCTGTTCTTGTGCTGGCGCCTTTGGCCACATGGCTTCCGCTGTGGACGCCCTTCCCTCCCGTCCTTGTTTGTGCCGGGCTGAGCTGATCCACCGCGTGGCCCGGCTCCGATGCCACCCCGAGTCCTGTCCCCGGCTTTGAGGTCCACAGCGGCTTCTTTCTGCTCCCCCAGAGAGCAGGCTGCCCTGCAGGGAGACACCCAGAAACACCGTGCAGGCGCCAGGCCGCGGGAAGCAGGATTCGCACACGATCCCAGCTGCTGCCTGGGCCAGCTCTGCCCTTGGGCCACAGGCATCCCTGGCCAGAGTGGGAGTGGACAGCCACCCTGTGCCCAGAGCTCAAGATGCCCAGCAGGAGGGCATCGGCCCGTTTCACGGTCAGTCCTCCCTTTGTCCCCTGTCGGTCTCACAGGCCTTGCGCCCTCTACCAGCTGAGAGCCTGCTTTCCCCGCCTTCCCCAGAACCCAGAGTCTGAACTGTCTGAACCCACGTCTCCCTCGGACCCCAGATAGAATCCCCCTCACTTTCGCAGCTTCTGTGTTTGAGACGATTGACACCCACGGGAGAATAATAGTTCTTACAACTGGTTTCCTGCCCCTGTGAGCTCATCAGAATCTGGACTTGAACCCCGCTTTGTTCCTTCCGCCTCCGTTCATGGGGCCCTCCCTGCCCTGCCAAGTGCCAGCCACTGTCTGTAAAGGCTGAGGGAGGAGATGTGTTTGGCTTTGCTGGCCCTAAGGACTCGGTGGCAGCTACTAAGCAATTTGGCCATTGTACCACAAAAGCAACCATCGCCAAAATATAAGCATGTGGGCGCAGCTGTGTTCCAATAAAACGTTATTTACAGAACAGGTGTCATGCTGGCGTTGTCTTTGGGCTGTAGTTTGTGGGCCCCGGTTCAGCTACATGTCTAGCAAGGGTGTTTCAGGGGTGTCTGTGGACTCCTGAGATGGACGTCTTGGTGGGTGGGTAGATGCACAGAAGCAGAATGGAAAGGGTGTCTGGGAACTGGGTTTACCCAAGTGCACAGGATCAGGGCTAGAGCTTTACTACCGCGTACCCACAGGTGTAAGAGGACCACGAGAGCCGCCTGTGCCCAAGGGGGCTCTCATGCTGGGAAAAGGGGGGCTCACTGAGAAAAGCTGGCGATGCAGGAAGAGAACTGGACAATCAGGGAGATTGCAGTGGTGTTAGCTGTAGTCAGCCCAGACCATGGAGGCCACCGCATTACCGATGATAAACTTGGTGCCTCAGGTCGAGGCTCTGTGGAGCTGACACGGCATGGGGGATGCAGACCTTATCAGGTCATTTGCTTCTTGCCTGCCTACTCACACCAGAGCCAAGAGAGAGACCTCTGGAGTGCCAGGAACACCAGGACTGGGTCCTGAGGACTCTCTTCAGAGTGGCCAACACAGTCCTGTGGCGTAGAGCCTGGAGCTCGGAGCCTGGAGCCAGCCCCCAGAAAGTGACGCCTGCCATCTGTGTCACCCTCTATGGGCATGCAGACTTTCCCTAATCTCTCCTCTCTCACTCCCCTCCCCCCCATTTTCCCTGGGAAGGAACAGGCTTGGAGAAAAGGGTAGGACTTGGCTCAGGGCCACAAATAATGATGCTGTGAGCTTGTCCCCAGTGCAATCAAAGCACGAGGTGGGTCCCAGCCTGGGGTTCCTCAGAGACCAGCACCGCTGCCCCATGCCATGGTACATTCAGCTCCCCAGTCACTTTGTCGTCGTGACACACAGGTATACCCCCGGTCTCCCCCGGGTGAGCAGCGCCCGTCACCCTTGGGAATGCTCTGGGAACAGAGAACTCTGCTTTCAAAGGGCTGGGGCCCTGGGACAGTGCCGCTGAGGACCGAAATAGGGACTCACAACATCAGGCAGAGTCGTGACTGCTGGGGTGACACGGGAGGGGCAGAGCGGCACTGATGACCCAGAGGGGAGCCCTCAATGTGTTTCTCAGCTGGACGTGGAGCGCTTCCAGAACTTTCCCAGGTAATTCATGAGCTTGAGGGTTACCTGGAATCCCTTCTCCTTCTACAGCCATGCACAGACCAAAGAAAAAAGAAGATGTTTCTTAAAAAGAAATAAGGGCTGGGCGTGGAGCTCAGTGGTAGAGCACGTGCCTACCAAGCACGAGGCCCTGAGTCCTTCCCAAGCACCACCCCCACCACCCAGGGCGGGGAGAGAGAGAGAGAGAGAGAGAGAGAGAGAGAGAGAGAGAGAGAGAGAGAGAGAGACACTAATAACACAGTGCTAGCAGAGCCATAGTAGAGTCTGTCATCCATGCTCTTTGAATAAAAGTGCTCCTTAGAACACAAATATTACTTCCTCTGATTTCTCTTCATTTCTCTAATTTTCTCTAATTTCTTATTTTTCTGACCAGTGGAGCTCTGGAGGAAAACTTGAAGAAGTTGAACACAAAATATGAAGTCTGAGTTTTGCATTGCATCCCATGAGCAAGTTCAGGACCAAACCATTTTTAAGAACATTGGGGAAAGTAACTTGAAATACCATGGTCGTTTCAGTAGTTACAAAACAAGACAAAAACAAAACAAAAAGAAAGGAAAGGAGGCGGCTTCTTGTGGTCTGCTTCATCTTCCTGAGTTTTCTCCTTTAAGGAACAAGAGAAATAATGATCAGCTTAAGACCGGAAACAAAGCAGGACCAAGCCAGGGTGGGCGCCCCATCCACCCATGGCTTCGTGAAGACGGCCACTGGCAGGGCCAGCCTTGAATTTCTTCCTGGGCCAGTGTGAACTGCCGCTCGCCCTGGGTGACTTCTTTCCTTCTCCACTCTGTCTCCCTCCTCCTCCCTCTCCCTTTAGTGTTTAAGCTCTGCCTCCCGACTCTCAACATTTTAAAAATTCTTAATGATACAACCTGAAGTTGCCATGGCAACTAATTTCCTGGCCTAGGCTGTGGTAGAGGCCCGTGATGGGGCTGCCATTGAAATTGCGAATAATTTTCCTTTTCTTTCAAAATTAAGTAGGGCGTCTAACGAGTTCCGCTGTGGTTTTCCCTATCCCCAAAGAATAAGACTCCCATGCGCGGAAATATCCAGTTATTGCATTTCCCCGGTATCTTTTATGACTTCCTTCTCTACCGGCGCATAGACCATCCCTCTGGAAAAATAACCAGAGCGTGTTCTTTGTTATTTCTCTTTTGTCAGTGTGAGAAATGCTTCTGATGAAGTCTAATGACATTTGATGGGCTCCCACACCCCCGTTTTTAATTGCCTTTAGTTTCTCATTCTTAAAAAATAATGAAGTTTCTTTCTCCTTGAGTCTTGAGGACAGATTTGTAAATTGTGCTTCAGTACACAAAGAAAGCCGTTTGGGCCTGACGGTTAGCACTGGTGTCACTGTGGGCTCACGCTGGGGAAGTTGTCCCCACCACTCCAGTGCACAGGTGGGGACCTGGTGTCTTTTCTGGGTACTATCCGGGTCCCCCGACTCCTGAGCACACCCCGTCTTTCTGCAAGTCCTGCTTTGCAGCAGTACCCCAAGCCAGAGCTGCTCAACTCCTTCCTGCCTGGAGCATAACACAGGGACTGTGATGCCCTTCCTGCCTCAGTTTCTACTGGGGAGCCAGTCGCACACTTGTTATCCAAAAGAATCAGGGAATTCTGCAAAGGAAATGAGCGAAGGCCGGTTCTGTGGTCCTGGGGCTCCTCTGCCGGGTCAACAACAGGAAGCAATGGGCCAGCATGTGGCAGGAAGAAGGGTTTGTGCGTGCAGAGGCGATGCCTCGGGAAGTTGAGCTGGGGGAGGTGGGAGGGTGGAGGTGCAGGGGGAGCCCCACTGCCTCTCCTGACTGCTGACTCTAAGGAACGGCCTTGCAGGTCTGGTTTGGACCTCTCTGGGCCCTGGGACAGAGCTGACCCCCCTCGTTTTGTAGCTTGGGTGCTGGGGATGGAACCCAGGACCTCGGCAGCACTAAGCACATGTTTTACCACCCAGCCACACTGCCAGCTGTGCTAGTTACTTCCTTGTTGTGGGACACAATACCTGACCCATGTCACTCTCTCCTGCAAGTCATCCTGTAACTGTCCCATCGGCCCTCCGACAGGTGCTGAACAGAACTCATCGCCCAGTCCCCACACTCTTCCCCTGGCTTTACCACCACACCCAGGCATATCATCATCATGTGATCATCCACACGGGTTGGAAATTGGGACAAGAGGCTCCCTCAAAGCACCTCCTGTCACCCTTCCTGCCCCTCCACCACAGAGGGAGGGACCTCTCGCCAATGTAAACACATCTGTGTCCGGCCCCTGCTCAGAGCTAGCTGCCCTTGCCCTGAGCATGTCTGTCCTGTCTTTGATGTTGTCCTTCTAGGCTCCTGGAGCCATCAGAGGTCAGTGCAGGCAGGGAACGGCTCCAGGGGCGAGGACGCAGGAGCCCAGGCCGACGTGCATCGCGGGTCTCAGTGCTGTCCTTCCCCTTCCCTGCAGAGCGTCTTCTGCAGGGTGCACACGGGAACTGCAGGTCCAGAACTGGCTGCTATGGACAACGGCCAGGTAGTGTTTCTTCTTCTGCCCCTCAGACCCAAAGATGCAGCCCACAAACCCATGGGCCGCTGCAGGCCACATCCCATGCCCTGTGTGGGAATGCAGATAAGAATAAGGAACAGGCTGGCAGCTCCCGGCTGAGGGAGGAGGGGATGTGACAGGGCCACCATGAAACAACGGGGGAACCTGGGAGCCTTTTGACTGGGGTCACCACAGCTGCCCAGGCAAGCATCACCCCTACCCAGCTCCTAGTCTGGCCTCTGTGACTGCAGTGAACTGACCTTTCCCACAGCTGAGCTCGATAGCTGTACAGATTGGGGTGATCCTGGCACCTCCACTTAGGTAACTATAGCTTTGGGCACTTTGCATAACTGCCCAGAGTCTCTGTTTCCTTAGGTGCAAAATGGGAAGCCTTAGAGAAGTCCGACCTCAAATTCTCACCTCAGAGCAAGTCATGAAGGAGGGGGAATGGTTGGAGCTGAAGTGTGGGGGTGAAAAGCAGCCAGGCAGTGTACACAGTGTGGTGGAGTGCAAATTGGTGTAGCCATTGTAGAGAGTAATTGGAAGGTTGCCGGAAAAATTATCGCGTGCTTTAGGGATCCTATTGTTATACCCAAGGAGCACGAAGCAGCACCTCCTAGAGCCAGCTGCATGCCCCTGTTTGTTGCAGCCTTGTGCACAGCACACAAGATCATAAGGGCACAGTTATAGAACAGCAAACTTATGGACATTTTATAGCAACATGAAAAATCGATTAGTGGACTGTGACTATGCTTCTGCTGCTTGTCACGTAGTTAGCTTGCTAAATTCAGTCAGCCTTGATTGCCCACGTCCAGCTGCTTCTCCCTGACAATGCAGTGGGTCAACTCGACTGTGTCCAGTTGTAAGGCTTGTGTTTTTCTTTACTTAGAAAAATGTATATCGTTTTCAACTTGCTTCAAGGACTTCCTGTTTGTGACAGACTGGTCCTGTCAAAGACACATTTATTTCTACTAGCTCTGCTCAAACCTTCTCCACCTTTCTCAGAAATCTACTTAGAACTAGCTTGCTTGACAACACATGACTTAATTCATGAAACAAATCATGTAATAACTTGCCATCAGCCTTGTACTTCCTGCTTGCAAACTATATTTAAACTGAACTCTAAGCCAACTCATAGTTGGTGATTTGGAAGTGATCCCCACCAGCCCGCTAGCATAATAAAAATTGCCTTCTAACTCTTCGGTGCAAAGAGTCTTACATTGAATTTGACACTGATTTTTCTGCAACAGGATAGGAGTTTGTGCCCATAGACAAAACATGTGTGTGTGCATTGTATACACAGTGCATCCGTCCATTTTGTGCTACTGAAATAGAACACCTGAGCTGGGAATGGGTAGTTTTATTCTCTAGCAGCTCTGGCAGCTGAGAGATCCAAGATCAAGTGATCAGTGTCTCCACATGGTAGAGGGCAGAAGGGCCAGAGAAGACCAATTCCTTCTGTCAAGCATTTGTACAAGGGCACTAATCCCACACATGGGGATGACCCCCCACCTAATCACCTCTTAATACTGTAGCGTTGATAGTACCTGAATTAGAGAGGGGAACGTTCAGACCACAGCACAGCAGAATATCATTCAGCCTTTGGAAAGGAGTTCTTGTCACTTGTGACAACATGAGGAATCGAAAGGACATTATGCTAAGTGAAGTACTAGACACAGAAAGAAAATTACTACATGGTTTCACCAATTTGTGGAACATCGAAGACGCTGAGCTCGGAAATAGAGTGAGTTGTGAAGCTCAGGGGATGAGACTAGGAAGACCCGGGGCAAAGAGTACGGAGGTGCAGCTATGCAGGGTGAATGAGTCCCGGGATCTGACGTACAGCACAAGGACTGCACTCAACTTCAGTGCGTTGTGCACTGGATATTTGCTAAGTGTAGATTTTAGGTGCTGTTACACACATGCACACACACACATACACACACATACGCACACACACACACCACATGGTAACAATAATGTGCTTGCCTTCAGTAATCATTTACATAGAAGTAGCAAAATATCAGATTGGATAAGGTAAATCTACCCTGCAAAGAAAGAAACAGCAAAGGGTTGGGGTGGGGTGTGTGCACGCACGTGTGTCACAGGCTCCTGGTGGTGAGCAGTGGGCCTAAGGAAAGCAGAGCTCTCAGCAAGGACTTTGACTTTATCCCGAGGAAGCCTGGGGCTGGTGGAGGGAAGGTTGGCAGGAATGACCCAGAGGGGGTGGACCAGGGAGTAGAGGAAAGGACCGCTTTGAGTTGTTCGGGAACCCCAAGATGATATCTAGGAGCCCCGAGATGTCTGGCACTGGGCCAACCCATGTAGAAAGGGATTGATGGTTATACTGGGCATCAAGCTGGCCCTGTGGAGGCTGCTCACAGCCAGCATGTGCTGGATGCTGGGCATCAGGACGCAGGTCAGCCCAGCTCTGCCCCAGGAAGTAGCTCCCAGGAAATGAGACCACCTCCTCCGCTTCCCTGCTCCCAGACCTTTGGGAGTTTTCGGGTCCCTCCTACATCCCTGTGACCTGAGACAAGATCACATCCTGCTGGACCAATTTTCATTTCTGACTTTCAGACCTGCGATTTGGCAAGCTTGCAATGACTGGTATTTAGCTCCTAGAAAAAGTCCCTCCTAACCCGTAGCAGCCACTGAACAAGGATTTGGGGCAGGGATGAATGATTTCTGAGCAGATTTCTCACTTTTCTTCAGAAAGCCGACATGGCCCCTCCTCAGTGGAGACAGAAAGTATTCCAGGCCGGGCCGGCAGACCCGCTTGCGTAAGCTCTGAGTGGCTCTAGCTTCCAGTGTTAGTTTCCGTCCATGCTCTGTTTGCCCCCCGGCCCCGGGCCAAGGCTAAATGAGACAGATGGGCCGCTGATTTGCCCACAGTACGGGCAGAGAGTCTGGAGTGAGGGAAGGCCAGGCCAGAATCCATCTACACCAGCTTGGGGAGTGCCAAGCGAGACCACACTCCACAACAATGAGCAGGGGTCTCAGGCACTTTCTATTTTGTCTCAGACCAGGTGGGACCAGGAAACCATGCAGGACATGAGTACCTTGGGGATCCGAGAAATTTAATTACAATCGGATAACCTTTACACTCGCCACCCAGTCTCCACATACCAAGCCGAGCAGCTGGGAACAGTCTCCAGCTTCCCCAGCGCCCGCTCGCCTGGCTGTGTCTCCCCCACCATCTACTGAGATAAATGGAGGTCTCCAGGAAAATTCCTCCCTTGGAGCCTTCCCCGACCTCCTAAGCAGAGACGATTTATGTGCCCTCATTGGAGGTGAGAGAGAAGGGGAGAGCTGTGAACGGAAGCAGAGAGTGGGTCTATTTACCTGGAGAGCAGCCTCTCCAACTCCGTCGCATCAGGCATCAATAACGCCAGGGGAACAATGCCCGCCGCCAGCCAGTCGGGTGGCCCCAAAGCAGGAGGCGCCGCGCAGCGCGGAGAAAGTCAAGGTCTCCCCGGGATGGAGGGAGCACGCGGTAATGAGGATAAAGCACTCGGAAAGCAATGCCGTACTTAAATGTGCACAGGAAGCACTTTGAATGTGTCTTCTTTTGACAAAGAGAAGACTGAAGTGGGCAGCTTTGGGGGAATGGGGCACCTCTGTCCCCAACTTACGCTAAGTGGTTGCTCTCCGAATGTGAGCACCTTCACTGAAGGCATTGTCACCAACGCAGGCTTCTTGCAGAAGCCCCGCGGTAGGGCTTTGCCTCTGCTGCTTTCCCTCGCCTGTGAGAAGGTTCTGCTAATGAGCCTCTCAGAGAGAGGGTGCCTGCCGGCGGCTACGGGATGTCCTGTGCCCAAAGCGGGGTGTCACAGGGACCCCGAGCTGGTCCTGCCGATGCCCATGGGTGACTAAAAGCAGGGCGAAGCTTGGCATCTGTGCCTTCGTTTTATCCGTGTCCCTTGTCACCTTCACACACTGCTCAGCTCTGCACGTAGGCACCGTAACTACTCAGGAAGTGTCTGGACTGCGAGGTTTGGTAGCGTACACCGACCTGGCCTGTCTGATGGCCTTCAAGACCAAGGACACCCAGGTAAGGGTCACGAGTGATTTTCAGGATTTGCAGGGACAGTCAGCTACCAGCTTTTACCACATCCACTTCCAGATCCCGCCATAGCGGTGCCTAGAAACCTCCCGTCCTGGTCCTAAGTGGGCAGTCACCCTGGATTCCAGAAAAACAGAGGCTCGCAGGCATCCCGTGATGGGGTCACCTCCTAGCAGGAGCTGTCATCTCATCGCGGGAACTGAATGGTCCCCTCAGGCTATGATGGCTCTGCCAGGACCTCACAGAACCAGTCCTGCGATACCCAGGCACCAGACCATACTGTCTCCAGGGTTACCTAGGCTGCCAGCGATGCAAACCCTCAATCCTTGCCTATGTTTCCCTTTTATATAAAACTGCAAAATTTTTGCTTTTTGGAGTTTTTTTTTTTTTTTTTTTTTTTTTTGAGACAGGCTTTTGCTATGTAGTTCAGGCTGGCCCTGAACTCACTATGTAGCTCAGGCTGGCCTTGCACTCATAGCAGTCCTCCTGCTTCAGCCTCCGGAGTGCTGGAATTACAGGCATGTGCCACAATAACCTGCATCAAAGCCACAGAGTTTATCAGCTCCTCGAAGCCCAGCCTTGAACCTCTTCCAAGACCCCTGCCCCAGCTGATTGAAGCTCCTTTCCTGCCCTTCGCTCCTGTCTCCTTGGTTGGCATATGGGACCTGGTCTGTTGGTTTGTTGGGATGCCTGGAGCCAGGACTTTTGCTCTAAAACTCTGTTAACAAAAAGGGAGATACGGTTTTGGGCTAGGAAGAAGCAGGATCTTTCCAGAGAAAAGAGGTCTCAAGCTAGGAGCGTCTGTAAGTACAAGGAGTCCCATGGGAAGGGAGAAATGGCCGGGATGGACTGCTGCAAACGTGTGGCATGAGAAACTGTCCCCAGAGTCACTGGCTTAAACATCACTCAGACTCACCGTCTGCAGAGGGCTGGGCTCTGCTGGCTGCTCTGTCTCCAGCAGTGGTCTGGCAGCGTGGGGTGAGGACCCTGCCCCACACGGGTGGCTTTGGGGTCCGGGCTGAAGGGGCAGAAGCTGCCCAGACACAGGGCCTCTTGCAGGGATGACAGAACCATGAGGTGATAAGGTCTCTAAAGGCCAAGGCTCAGGAGCAACCAGTTCACTCCTGGGCTCACGCACCCCAGCCAAGACCAAAGTCCCAGACGTTGTCCAGGATGAGGCCATCGTGGAGGTGTGAATTTGGGGAAGGTGAGGCCCTGGGGACTGTCACCTAGCCCAGGAAACGACATCCACTGAGCAAGTGTCTACCCTGTGCCATGGGTTTTATGTCCTTTCTCATTATTTTTCTTTCCTCTCAATGATTCTGGAAAGTAGACATTACGGTCTTCCTTGACAGATAACACTGTGGCACAGTACATTAAGTTGAAGCTGCCTGTGTAGCTCAGTTGAGGCTGGGGCCCATGTCTGCCTGACTCCAAAACCCAGACTCCCGCCACCACTTTGCTGCTGAGCAGTGCTTTGAGTCGGGCCACCCAGCAAGCACACAACCCAAGTGACCCCACTGTAACTGTGGGTGCTGGGGGCCAGGATGTGTTAGCTCAGGTTCATGAATTAGAACAAAACATGCCACTCTGGGGGAGGACGTTGACAGCGAGGAGGCTGTGTGTGGGTGAGTGAGAAGAGGGGTACTGGGAACTCTGTGCCTTGCTTTTCATTTTGCTGTGACCCTAAAATTGCTCTAAATATTTGTTTTTAAAAAGGGACTGAGATCTCATTTCCCGTTTCCCTTCACCAGCTTTTCTGAGACTTGAATAAGGCGAGGTATGGGAAATTGCTTTTGAGTCTCAAAACAACATATAAATAGAAGGATTGATCATTTAACATGGTGAAAACCACTGCTACCATTGAATGGGATTTGAGTGAGGATGCCACAGCTGCAGCCCAGGTTAACTTTGGCAGCTGGTCATGGTCATGTTTCCTTTCTTCTGTGAACCCGCTCTATTGGTTGAAAGAATGAACATGTAGATGAGTGATTGGGTAGGTGGATGATAGATGAATAGATATTTGGATGGAGGGATGGGTGGGTGGACAGCTGAATATTTGGATGGATGGATGGATGAAAGGAAGGATGGGTAGATGGGTGGATGGAAGATGAATGGATAGAAGATGGATGGATGGATGGGTGGATGAGTGGATGGGTGGATGAATAGGTGGAAGGATGGGTACATACATAGATGGAATGTGAATGGATGGAAGATAGAATAATGGATGTGTGGATGGGTGGATGGACAGGTGGATATTTGGATGGATGGATGGACAGGTGAATATTTGGATGGATGGATGGACAGATAGGTAGATGGACAGATGGATGAATGGATGGGTGGATGAGTGGGTGGAAGGATGGGTAGATACAGACATAGAATGTGAATGGATGGAAGACAGAATAATGGATGTGTGGATGGGTGGATGGATGGATGAACAGGTGGATAGTTGGATGGATGGATGGACAGATAGGAAAATCTGTCCACAACACTAAAGACCCAGGATATTCAGCCAAAGGCCTGGATCCCACAGCAATGTCCTGCACGAGTCCAGCTAGAGACCCAGAGCCCATGACAATGCCTCCCACAAATCCAACTGGAAATCTAAGAGCCCACGATAAGGACTCACGCCAGTCTGTTTTATGGTTCTGTGCCGGGGAGGCCAAAGGCCAGTGGTGGAAGCTAGAAAGTCTATGCCAGCGGGGTGAAGGAGCTGTGCAGTAGGTTGAGGGTTCTACACTGGAGCCGAGAAGTCACACTCAAAATAAGGAGCGGGGCTGCCCTGAAGAGCACCACAGCCATCCTCAGTGGCAAGGAAGTCCCGAGCTCCTCCAACAATGAGAACAGTTGAGCACAGGTCAGGAAGCCCAGTGTGACAAGCTTCTCTAGCACACAGCTTCCCCTCCAGAGCCAGGAAGCGACGCACGGTGTGAGGAGCAGAGCTCCTGCGACGTGAACCACAGCCACTGTCAGCAATGTGGTCCTGAGTTCCTCCGATGATAGTGGCCAAATCGATACTGAGGAAGCCAGCATGACAAGCTTCTCCAGGAGAACCATCGACTCCAAACAGCAACTCTTAAAAGAACCCACAATGTCTCGCTCTTCTTCTTCACATCCCTATTTATGCTGGCAACTTTCTTCAGGTGAGCCATCTGTACTCCGCACCATGCTGATGTAATTTAGCTGGTGTTAAGTTGACCACCAGTTTTTAACCTATAACAATAAGGGAAACAATTTAATACAGGACACATAACTTAAAGAATTATTTTATAATAGTCACCTAAATGGTCAAATACAACAAAAGTGTGGGAGATCTGTCCACACCCAAGAGACACAAAGAATCCGGCTGAGGGCCTGGATCCCATTGCAATGTTCTGCATGAGTCCAGCTGAAGACCCAGAGCCCATGGCAATGCCCTCCAAGAGTCCAACTGGAGGCCTAGAACCCAGGGCAATGCCTCATGCAAGTCTGTTTCATGGATCTGCACTGGGAAGACCCAAAGGTCAGCAGTGGAAGCTAGAAAGTCTGTGCCAGTGGGGTGAAGGATCTGTGCCAGCAGGCTGAAGGGCCTGCACTGGAGCCAGGAAGCGATGCTCAAAATAAGGACCAGGGCTTCCCCTCCAAAATACCACACCCATCCTTAGCGACAGTGTGGTCCCTAGCTCCTCTGATGATGAGAACAGCTGAGTTCCTATCAGGAAGCCAGCATGACCAATTTCTCCAGGAGTTTGAATAGCTGACTATCTTCCCCTTCAGAGCCAGGAAGCAACACTCAAAGTCAGGACCAGAGCTCCCCCAAAGTGAACCGCAGTCATTCTCAGTGACAACAAGGTCCTGAGCTCCTCCAATGTTGACAGCTAAGTTCATATCAAGAAAGAACTTGACAAGCTCCTCCAGGAGAACCACGGCAACAGGAGAACCAGCAACACCACGGAGAACCAGTGACACCACTTCTTCCTCTCCAGGTCTCCTTTTCTATGCTGTTGGCAGCAGCGCTCAGGTGGGCCCCACACCCAGCACCACACTGATTCAGTTCAGCTGGGTGTTGCAAGCTGCCCACCAGTGGACAGTCCACCACAGTGCCCCTGGTGCTGCCGTACACACCTCCCTCTCCAGACGGAGCGAAGCCCCTGCGACCTTGTCCTCAGCTGTGCACGTCGTCCAGGTGCCAAGGCGCTTCCTCCCCTGACCGAAGGCAGAGATGGAAGACAGCAGTGAGGGGCGGCCTGCAGGCCTGCGGGGACCCTGCTCCAGGCCCACGAGGTGGTGTCCCCTCCGCATAGCCTGTCCTCTGCACGCCCCCATGGGTGTTGGCACTGTCATTCAAAAGACCTGGAAGAATAAACTTTATCGAATCCATTTCTGCACTGAATGGAACAAGCCTGCGTCTTTCAGAGGAAAGGCTTTCAGCATTTCTTTTTTCTTTTTTTCTTTTTCCTCTTCAAATTCCTCTGTTAAATAAAAGGCTCTCTTTTTTTTTTTTGGCCCCTGCCTGCTCAGCAGGCGGCATTATGTGGAGCTTTTCCACCGTGGAAGCTTGGGTGACCTCATCTTAAGGAACTACTTAAGCATTCCATGATAGCCTACACCGCGGCTCTCTAAAAATAAACATCTGCTTAGAGAGGATTTAACCTGGGGAAGCCACACTTGGGGAGAGGCCATCCTCGTGCTTAACGGGGTCCCAGCGCAGAGCCACAAAGGGTCCCCTGCAGCTGGAGCTGGCGTTGGGGCGCGTCCTGATGCTGGGTCACTTGTAGCTGGAGTGGGCAGTGGGTGCGGCGGGGCGGGAAGGAGAGGGCTTCCTGCCTGGTCGCCCACGGAGGCATCTGTTCTGCTGCTTTCGGGTCCCTGCTTACACTGTGGACCGTCTTCTGTCCACTCGTGAAGAGGAAAGCGAGGGAGGGGAGGCGTGGCTGTGAGGAAAGCCACGGGACGCAGCTGGGCTCCGTCCCCCGCGCTGGTCCCGGCACAGCCTGGCCACGAGAGCAGCTGCAAACATCACGCTGGGTCGGGAAGCTGGGCAGGCCTAGCCCCCTCTCTTGGGGTTGGCGTGGGGATTGCAGGTGGCATCTGTGTAGCGCCAGGCTGGAGCCTGGGGGACAAGAGTCCCCTGCTAACACATGGGTGTTGTGACCATGTCCCCCCATCTGGAGGAGGACAGTGCGCTGTCGACCTAGGTCGAAAGGGACTGACCCTCGGCATGGGGACTCCAGGGACTGGAGAGGGAAACATCTGCGTGGGGGGGGGGGCACTGGAGGTGAATCCAAACGACTGCTGGACAAGTGTCATTGGAGACCCTCCCTGTGATGGCCACGTGTCCCAGTTCATAGATGAGACAGCAGCCCAGAGTTGAGTGGGTTGCTCTGCCTGGCGGGCAGAGCTCAGACTTGGGACGGGGCTCTCTGTAGCTCCCATGGTACCCCCACCCCACACCCCAGTTTGCTGCTTGGAATTCCTCACCCACGGCACACAACCTGAAAGACAAACAGGCATAAATCTTTGGACTGAAAAGTGGCATAAATCTCACCATTTTCCATGGCTCCCCCACCGAAGTGATCTGCAGGTAGAGGTGGGAGTCGGGTGGCCGAGGTGAAGTGCTGGCGCCTCTGTGGGACCCAAGGAACCTTGCATACATGCGGTGAAAGAGGAGCACGGGGGAGCAGGCGTTGAGCAGGGCGGGGGGAGTCCGAGCCCTCACACCTGCTGGTGGGGTTGGTACCCAAGGCAGCCCCTTCAGGGAACAGTCTGGCAGGTCCCAGGTGCTTGGCCAGGGACTGACCGTATGACCTGGCGATTCCAAAAAGCTTGCATGCCAACGTCTCAGCGGTGTTACGCGTGACAGCCAAAGGCGAGAAGGACCCAGACTCCCGAGTGGATGAATGGATAAGGGAAGCGCGGCCCATGCCTACAGTGGAGCAGCGCTCAGCCACTAAAGCAGCAAAAGCCCCTGGTGGATGCGTCGATGTCGATGTCCTTGAAGACGTTCTGTTAAAGTGGGTGAAGGGAGCCACACAGAAGACCCCGGCGTGCACAGTTCCATTCACGCGAAACGCCCAGATTGGGCAAATTTACCGACAGGAAGAGGTGGAGAGGTTGCTGGATGCCGGTGGGCGTGGGACGGGGTGGCGGGGGGCTCAGCGCCGCAGGCCTCACCGGTGAGGTGGTGCAGATGTTTGACGCTGACCGTGATGAAAACCGCGTCTCCCTGTGAGTATTCTAGAGGTCTCCGAATTGCCCACTTTAATAGACGAATTATGCAGTACGCGATGATGTCTGAGGTAAGCCATTATTTAAACAAGAAGAGTAGGAGGGGGATGAGCAGCTTAAAAAATTGGGGTGTCATTTCCAGAGGATTAGGGAACAGGTGCTGGACAACCCACGGGCGTCTCCTCATGACTGTTACAAAGATTAAAGTATGTGACGTGTGAAGGTGGCTCCCCTGGCGCTGCGGAACTTCAGCACACACGAGTTTCTTTTCCTTTCCCTCCTCCTGGAGTGCTCAGCGCAGGCTCCAAGCCCCAGAAGATTTACCGAGGGCAGCCTGCGTCCTTTAAGGTGGGAGATGGGTGTGAGCCAGCGCTTCCAAGAGGCAGGGAGCCTGTGCAAGGGTCCTGTGGTCAGCCAGCTGTGGGGATGGCTTGGGTTGCGCTGTTTGTGCTGTGGGTGTGGCCAAGACCCCGCCCCTCTGCCCACCTTTCCACCCAGAAGCATCCGGTGGGATTGGTTCCTTATGGAACCCGCTTTGGGAAATGGCCCAAGGCCAGTGGTCACGGGTGATCAAAGGGCCAAAGTGCTGACCCCTCTGGGATGCCGTTCCCCACAGTGTCCGGGCTGTGGACGTGGATGAGGCTCAGTCCAGCCCCAGAGCTGGCCTGTCCCTTCCTTATGAGGCTGGTCACACCCTGGGGTGCCCTTCCTGATTTAACCTGAGGCCTCTGCCGTGTTGGCCTGGACTTTTCCTGCCTGTCTTGCAGCCTGTCCCCACCTCTCAGCCAGCAGGTCCCACAGAGTGCCCCAGGGCTCCTGGCCGTGGGGACAAGGTGGGGTGGGCAGAGCTGGGAACATCTCTCGCATGTTTGGGACGGGACCACTGAGGCCATCCAAGCCCTGGCCATCCCAAGGAGAGGAGCTGTGCTGTCTTAGAGCCTGAGACGGAAGCCCGGACAGCGGAAGGGGCAGGGCTGTGACGTGGGGGCCCAGCCAGACCCTCCCTTCCAGCTCCCCCCGCTGGACTTCTGCACCAGCCTGCTCGCCCCACCTCTCTGGGCACCAGGGCTCTCTGTGAAATGAGGGGGTCCTGCCTGTCTCCACGATCACAGTGAGGCTTAAACAGCAAGTTCTGTGGACCACTTGACAGAGCGGCACACAGCAAGCAGATGCTCATTAAAACCTTTCTTCATCGTCATCATCATCAAGGACATACCTCAGGTGTCAGTCCTTTGGAGATCACTCGGGTAGACGGGTCCCTGTGCAGTGCCTTGTGTTCTGTATCCATTTCGTATTTCCTTGGGCTGGGAAACGGCCTTCCCCACACACTTTGTTGAGGAAACTGAGGTCCATCAGGGATCTGGGGTCCAAGTCTCATCCCCTAAGGGTAGATAATAGATGTCAGCACCCCGGTGAGCAGCGTGTTCTGAAAAGTCTTCTGCAGAGATGGGCCTGGCTGCTTCAACAGAAGTGGCAGGTCATTGATGAGGACCCTGTGGTATTTATTTGTTAATTGATTTCCCGGACCGGGGATCAAAGCTGCGACCTGTGCTGTTGAAATGTCAGAAAACATCACCTCCAGACACCTCCGTGATGTCTTCCTGGCCCAGGTTTTGCCTGGGGCTCTCTCATCCCCAGCTCTGGCTGTCGGTGTCTGTGGGGAGGGCAGTGTGTGTCTCCGCCTCGCAGAGAGAGTGTGTGTGTGGGGTGGGGGGCTGAGCACAAGGACCCAGCCTCCGGGCTGGCGGGAAATGGTCATGCAGGCTGGACCACCCCATCTGCCTGGAAGGTAGATTGCTGCCACGGAGGAGAAGGCAGTTTCTTCACTCATGGGGAACTATGGAGCGCCACTTCATACCAGACGCGCTGCTAAGTGCCGGGGGACCAAAGGGACTAATGGGAGCCAAGTCCCCAAAGCCTGACAGAGTGAGTCGCTGCAGCTCAGGTATTTGGAGGGACACAGATATAAATGAGTACTTCTGGCTCCTCCCTTCTCTGTCTGCTTCCTCCCTGCCAGGGGTCGAGCCTTTCCACCACGTTGTTTTTGCCCTGGAGCCGCCAGCCATGGACTCAACCCTCTGAATTCATTAGCCAAAATAAACCTCTCCTCCTTTAAACTGGAGGCCTTGAGGACTGTGTCCTGGCAATGGGAAAGTGACTAATTACAGACCAAAACAAGAGATGTGTCTGTGCCACTTTTATGCGTGACTCATGGGCACCCTGATCTGGTGCAGGCAGGGTGGTAAAAATTCACTAAACAAAATAAATGTGGTCATTATCCTTTAACTAGCATAGTCAATTGTGTTGCATGTTGTGTGCCTGTGAATTAAAGTGCTAAATTACTAAATGTGCACACTAATGTATATCACAAATGTGGCTGTAGTGACTCTGTTTCTGGCTCTCACTTGACCTTTGAGAAAGCAGCTTTGACCCCTGAGCTGGCTGCTTTGGTCCTGCAACATGAATTAATTATTTACCGATGCCCACTTCCTGTCCAGCACTGATCCAGGTGCCAGGGACACGGAAGTGAGGAAAAGAGCCTCAAAGACCTGGCCTCTAGGGACTTGGGGTATCGGGGCATGGGACCAAATGTATGTGCTATGAAGATTAATGAGACAGGGGCGGGGGACAGTCTCGGAAGGAAATGGCTCACGTGGAGCAGGGTATGGAGCGTGGGGGCTGGCCCAGTGGGGGTGGGGCATGATGAGGGACTCCCCACCGCCTTGGCTGGCCAGCGGCCTTGGAGGAAGACTCGATACAATGCCTGCCCCAGGACCTGAAGGGAAATGGAGAGGGCAGGCTGTGAGTGCTGGGGTCAGGGTGGAGAGTGAGGCTTTTGCTAGGAGCAGGGAGACTTCCTGGGCCTTTCTGCGGGGCTGTAGGCCAGGGCAGGTGGACTGGATTGGATGTGAAAGAGCCCCTTGGCTTTCTAGCGAGTTGAGGAAAGGACACTGCTGCCACTGACCTGTGTCTGTCAGTCTGTCCCCAAGGCCACCAGAGGCAGCCCCCCAGTTGCAGCCCGAGAGCTCGTGGTGTCTGTCTTCAATCTGGGACCTTCTCTGCCTTCTAGGGCAGAGGAAAAGCGGGGAGCTGATGAAAGGTAGTCAGGGGACAAAGGCCCTGGGTTCTGGCAGAGGCTGCTGGCGTGGGGCGATGGCTCTGGGGCATCATCTACATGGGCTCCCCTCTGGGTGGCCCTACTTCCCAACTCCCTAGCATGCCTTCTGGGGTCACCTCCTGAAGAAATTCCCTGCATCCAAGCCTTAGTCTCAGGGAGAGACCAGGGAAACCCAAACCGGATCCCCCAGCACCCCGGGCAGTTAGTTGGTGGACAGATCCAGGGCCTTTGCTGCTGTCTTGCACCCGGGAACCCTTCTCCTCGCCCCCAAGTTGCCGGTGCCCATGGGTAGGAGGTGGGGTCATCCTGCTGCCATGCCGGGGGGCGGGGGGGAGCTGGGGAGCTTCCTCCTACACCTCGGCTCTTTGGCAGGAGGTGGAGCTGAGAGCTCCACCTCCTGCTGTCTCCTCTGGGGCCTCCCTTGGGCAGGGTCACAGGACAGGGCCCTCGCAGAGGTTCGGCTCCCCCTCTCTGCCCTGGGGCAGTGGCTCCCAGCCAAGCACCGTCCCCAGGTGAATGCAGCCAGGCTGCCGGCCGTGGACTCCGTCCTGTGGCCGCTCACTCACGCTTCACCCTTGGGTGGCCCGAGCCTGCTCCCCCATCTCTTCTGCTTTGAACTTGGAGGGTGATGTGGCTTAAAATCAACCTGGGGCCAGTTTTAAATTACGACCACTTTACCCCTCGATGAGGACATCCTTGGGTGTGAGCTGTGCAAATCCATTTTGGAAAGGGCAGGCAGGATGCGGACAAATAGAAAAGATCCCTTTTTTCAGGGTGGGGGAGTTGGGACGATGAATTTCGCTCGTTTGCTTTTAGTGGCATTTTGTTTTCTAACAAGCACTGAATGCGTAACTAAACGAGAGGTAACTTTTCTCCCTAAAAGCAACCTGGAACAATTAGACGCCCCTGGCAGTGCTCGCCAAGATCCTTTGTAGATGTTTTCTTGTCAGATCTCTGGGTATTTCATAAACCTGCAAACGAGGAAGAATAGCTGGCCTCGGTTTTGATTAAGAAGTGGTGGTCACTTCAGAGAGGGTGAAAAGGACCTGGGTTAGGAGTAGCTGCCCCACTGTTACAGGCAACTGAGTTACACAGAAATATTATAGGTAGTCAGACAGGGCTAGGTCCTCGAAGGAGCCCAGATACTTTGCAACTGTGGGGGAGACAGACATCTCCTGCTGTGGGTCAGGCCTCAAGACGAAAGATCAAACAAATGCACCCATATCCTAAAAACTGATATTCTAAATAGTTCCCTATCACCCTGAGGAAGTCAGGAGCCAACATCCCACCCCCTTCAGGAAGAGTCACTGATATTAAGCATTCCCCACTTGCTACGTGACTCGCTTCCCTATTTGTCCTTGATTTAATCAATCTTACCTGAGCAATTAATCTTATTGGTTAACTGTAGTTATGTCCCACCTTATGCCCACCTTCCAGGTTCCCATTTTCCCTGCCTTGGATCCATCTAACCTCATAGTTTTACTTTATAAAAGTCCCTAGAAATGACAGAGTCCCTGGCAACCCACTTGGGTCCCCTTCTGTCCCTCAGACAGAAGCTTTCTTTCTCTCAATAAATATCTTCTGCTCTTACCCTCCGTTGTTCCTAAATTTCATTCTTCGATTTTAGAGAACACAGACTCACGCTGGACATATAGTAGGTTGAGAGTTTCATTCCCCTATATCATTTGGAGGTCTGTGATCGTTTTTCCTATATCACTACCCAGCGCTAAATGACAATTCGGGGTGATTCAGCAAGTCGTGGCTGTGGCGGGTCTCAGTCTCCCCACCTAAGGAATGACGTGGGTGGATGTGATGTCTGAAAAGCTCCTCCAGCCCTCGGTTTCCGGGTCTCTGTCAAAACAGAATCGAAGCCGTTGTTAGTGTTAGTGCCGACATAAATACCTATTTGCCACGGCGCAGAAATCTGCGGGTCAGGTTTTTTGCTTACCTGCCCCGTGGAGATTGAGCCTGCCCGCTGGGCGGAAGGCATTGTGCTCAGATTCTCCAGGGATAATAAGTCCTTTTCTAAACTAGCAATGCATTAGGGATAAGATGACTATAATTTCTTATCTGCAAGGATGCGGCTTCAAAAGGAGAATTCCTACTTGCAGAAGGTAGGGGTAACAACACCGCCAACAAAAACGTGTGTGAAATTAAAGGGGAGAAAGAAAGACTCAGCCACAGCTATTTTGGATATTTTCCGTCATTCAGATTGTTTGGAAAAGAGGAAAAGGGCATTGTCTGTTTCAAAAACCCGTCAGGAAATTATTAAAAACTCTGCATTCCTGTATAATCACCCAATCTCCTAAAGTGCACAAATTATGCACATCGTGAATGGTAATAAATTTATTACCAGGAGCTCATTTGGAATGAACTAGAAGTTGGACCCTCTTTGTGGAGGTGCTCAATGAGATTTTAAAAGAGAAATCTTTTAAATAGACACATCTATATTGTACGGAAAGGGGGAGAATGATCAATAGAATGTTGGAACATTTCTTTATCTTTTCATTTGTATTGCACAGTGTGACAGCAATGTTAAAGAAAACTGTAAGAAAATCTCGTTTGACTATCCAAACATTCCAACAGTTATTTTCACTTCTCTCTGTTTTGTTCTGATACTACTCTAAATACAATGTAAATAGTATTCAAGCGCTCATCTTTTTCTCTTAGCTATTCTTCATAACCATGTTTCCTGGTGGTAGAAACCGCTACAAAAACTGTTCCAAGCTGTGTAATATTCCTATCACAGAAAATACAACATCGAGGCCAAACATGTGGGTTTTCTCCCCTTCATTTTTTATTGCTTTTATTCTTTCTGCAACAGTTACTGTAAAATATTTTCTTTTCACCTCCTCTTCTCTTGAATCAGCCCCAGGTGGCTAACTCAAGGGCATTTTTGACCTTTTGATAGTTATTGTCTGTTGCCATTCTAAAGTGGTCTGTTCTAATAATGCTCTATCGAAAGGAGTTTCCAGCTCTAGCTCACCAGCTCTGCATGGAGCCCTGCTTAACTGCCTTAACAGATTGTCTCAACTGTGCTGCAGAGGACATTTATTTGGTTGTTAGCCAGAATGACTATCTGCCTTTGGTAACTGCCTCTGCACCTTCCTGTGTGATTTCCCACAATCCCCTTAAGGGCACGCCCCCAAAGATCTAAAGACCTCCCACTAAACCCCACCTCTGAAAAGGCTCCTCCAGTTCCCAATTTTGCCATCCTGGGAACAGAGCCTTTAAAACAGAAGCCGCTGTGGAACACTCGGGTCCAAGCCCTCGCAGGTAGCAGCTGTAGTGGCACCGGAGGCAGCAGCAGTGACCGCAGCCCTGGCAGTGTTTGCAATGGCAGCAGGGCTGGACGTGTGGCTCAGTGGTAGAGCCCTGCCCAGCACATGTGAGGCCCCGGTTTGATCTTCAGCACCACACAGAACACAAACACAAACAAAAACACCCTAAGCTTCGCCCTAAGTAGCATCGGCAGTAAACACTGCTGTGTGTCACCACGTACCGGGCATTTAGTTGGTGCGACGACCCTGCTAGGTTTTATGTCCCTTTTCAGATAAGGACAGAAGCCCTGGGCCGCACTGGCAGAACACAGACTCCCGGGTGGTCCTGGCTTCCTGCAGGGTCTTCCTGTTCCTCTGCCTGGTGAGTGCCCACCCCCCTGGGCTCTGAGTGCCTGCTCTGTGCCAGGGCTGGGGAGCTGGGCGTGCTTGGGAAGAAGCCCTGTCCTCGGGGTCACACTGTCCCCCTGCCCACCCTAAAGGACCGGGCCCAGGGTGGTACCCTGTGCCGTTTCTTCTGTGGGAAAGAGGATGCCAGCTACGGAAGGCACAAACGTCACCAAGACTGGAGGGACATGGCCGTGCGAGGGTGGAGAGTGGGTTCGGGCTGATTCTGAGATCTAGTCCGGGAAGCCACAAGGGCCACCGCAGGAACACTCAGAGCCGGGCAGTGTCACCAAACGTCTCCATCCCTGAGCACACGGGGGATAGCCACTGCTCCTTACAGGACACTTCTGACCCCGGGGACCCCTCCTCTTAGCATCACCTCCCTGCCTCTTCCTCAGCTCGCATCCCTCTGGGGGCGCTGGCCACACATGTCACCCATGTTCTTTTTTTTTTTTTTTGGTCTGGGTATCAAACTCACAGCCTCATGTCTGCCTGACAGGCGCTTATGCCACTGAGCTAAATCCCCGGCCCTAGTTTTTGAGACAGGGTCTCACTATGCAGTTCAGGCTGGCCTTGAACTCACTTTGTAGCCCAAGTTGGTCTCAAACTCACAACAATCCTCCTGCCTCAGCCTCCCAAGTGCTGGGGTTAAAGGCGTGCACCACCACACCCGGCTTGTCACCCATGTTCTGAAGGGTGGACTGTGGCTGGCTGCTGGATTCAACCCCTGCTGACCACTGACCATGGACCCGCAGCAGGTCTGTGCCCTGTGGCCTCTCCGTGGACGCAAAAGGAGACTTGATTTCCAGGATGAAAGAAGAGAATACCCAGGACATCGCCCCTGCTGCAGGGATGTAAGTCCCACCAGCATTTTCCCCACAGCTCTGACCTCACCGGGTGACCGCGCGTGGAGAAGTCAGCAACCCAGAGGGATCGGTCCTCAGTCCTCCCAGCACTGGGGCTCTGGACAGCTCCCAGTGTCCAGCCGGTGACGGTGACCGCTGCCCGGAGAACCGGAGGAAACAACAGCCCGCTTCTCACGGCAGACGAAAAAGCCGAGGAAGCAGCGTCTCCCCGAGGGGAAGCGAAGTCGGGCTCCTCTTCAGTTTACCCGAAACCTTTTCGTATTTTCAGCTTTAATAAGACATGACGGAAGCTGACATTTTTGTAAGCACCGAGAACTCGCGCCACTTTGAAAACTTGCAAGTGGATCTGAAGAAGCATCAAGAGGTAGCCAAGACTCGCTTTGCTCGCAGATGGTGGGCGATTAGGTGCCAGTTTGCCGAAAAACTTGGAACTGGCAGACGGTGGAGGGCAGCTGCCGCCCGGCGGGAGGCCTCGAGGCCTTGGTCCCCTGCACCTGGCCAGGTGACAGCTGCCAGGTCTGGCAGGCAATCCGTGCCCATGTCTGGGGACAGGGCCCTTGCTGGTCTTTGGCTGGGTCTCATCTTTGACACTGGGGTAGCTGTGTGGCCTTGGGTGAGTTGTCAACCTCTCTGGTCTGAGTTTCATGTTTGAGAGAAAAAAAAAAGAAGACTCCCGACCTGCCTGTCAGAGTTACCTTGTGGGAGACCATACAGGGCTCCCGTTCCAAGGGAGCCCCTAGGTATTTAATCCCCCCGGGTCATGTGGCGTGGGGGTGCAGGGGTGCAGGAAGTGAGCGCTCCCTTCACGGATTATTGAGGGCCCAGTGGCTCTGGGTGGGAACCGCAAAGACGAAAGTCTCCGGGGTGCTCTGAGGCCCCCCTAACACGGGGAGGGGGTGACCGAGGAGAAAGGCAGTGACGACCCGGCACAGCGATAACCGCAGGCGGCCAGGGGACCTCCTGCTGCAGGCAATCACCGCCTCCCCGTGCTTCCCGGGGGCTGGGAGTCCGAGCCTGCCGCGCCCCGGGCTAAGCACCCCGCTCCTCCTGCCCAGGACTGAGTGCCCATCTGTGCGCGGTGGTCACTAGCTAAGGTGGCCCAGAGGCGGCATCCTGCCTTGAAAAGGTCACACTTCCTAAAGTCAGCACCGGGGGGGTGGGGTACCACGCCACTGCCCTGTTGCTGCTTAAGAGAGGAGGAGTTTACGCTCCCGATGTGAGTTTTCTGGGGCTCATCCGCCCCCAAGGGAAAGCTATGCCTTGTCAGGTAGAAGCGATAAAAGACCCTGGCCTCTGGGACGTGGGTTCAAATCCCTACCCCCACGCTGTGTGTCCTCGAGTGAATCACCTGACCTCTCTGAGCCTCCTGAGACAGGACACCTCACTCTGCTGCCAAGGCGGTGGGCAAACGGAAATTAAAGGAGGGGAGGGGGGTCCCAAAGGGCAGTGCTAGGAACCGAGAAATTAGTTCAGAAATTTTTTTGTTAAAGCTGAATTGTAAGATATCTTCCCAGGATGAAGGAGAGAATAAATGTCGCCTTGAGAAGCGCAGGTGATGAGCTAGGCGGAAGGGCCAGGTCCACAGAACGGCCAGGTCCACGGCACGACCAGGTCCACGGCACGGCCAGGTCCACAGAACGGCCAGGTCCACGGCACGGCCAGGTCCACAGAACGGCCAGGTCCACGGCATGGCCAGGTCCACGGCACGGCCAGGTCCACGGAACGGCCAGGTCCACGGCACGGCCAGGTCCACGGCACGGCCAGGTCCACAGAACGGCCAGGTCCACGGCATGACCAGGTCCTCGGCACGGCCCTGTCCTCTCTAGTTTGTCCGTTTTGTCCTGGCTGCTCTTTCTCTCCCGCTGCGGTCTGGGGATTGACGCCTCCAGGGCCTCACACATGCGGGGCAGGTGCTCTGCGGGGAGCTGCACCCCCGGCTCTGCTTACTTCACCTCGAGATGGGGTCTTGCTAAGATGCCCCCCTTTTCCTCAGTTTACCCTGAACCCTCTGAGTGAAAGGTGAGCACCTTTGAGGGTAGGGGAGTGGCGACGGTAACGGCATCACGAGGGTTTCTTTATTCAGATTTGCGCGGTGACCCATCGCCCAGCACTGGCCCGCAGGGGCTCGCAGGCCCCGCCCCAGGGTCGCAGGGAACTTTCCAGGCAGGGGACGGACCGGGCTGCCTGCCCCGAGCCTGAGCCCAGGCCCAGCAGTCGGATCCTCCGCTGCAGACCCCTCAGGCAGCGCAGCCTGGGGCGAAGCCCGGCCCGCCCGCCTCCTCTCCCCGCGGCCTGACCCAGGCTCCCCTCGCACCCAGACGCCCCGGGTCCCTGTCCCCCTGGGCTCCTTCCCTCCGGGCGCCTCTTCCAGGCTGTCGGTGTCTACACAGACGCCCCTCAGCCGATGCTGGCAGGGCGCCTGAGCATTTGGCTCCGAAGGGCGGCCCTGGGGCTTACTAATACTCCAGCTTCCTCCCCGGCCCTACTAATACTCCAGCTTCCTCCCCGGCCCCCCGACGCATCCCTCTCTGCTAACCCAAGCCGGCTGGTTTCTCTCCCTGCGCTCGCACTTGTGTAGAATTTCGTAAAACTTCTGTCAGGGAGCTGTGCGTCTATGCCAGGGAGGGGCGGCTGAGACTGGTTTTCTCCTTGGTGCCAAGTCCTGTGCGGCGCATCACACAGCGGTGACAGGTCCAGAGGAAATGATCAGGGGTCCCCGACCGTGGGATCTGGAAGGAGAGACGCACTCTCTCGCATTCACGGGGTTGTGATTTCTGTGGTCTTCTTGTCATGCCAGTGAGACCCGCAAAGCTCCTGGCATCTCTCGGCAAATGTTTGTTGAGTGACTGACTGACTGAGTGAATGGAGAATGAATGAGCAAGTGTTATGTTTCCAAGAGAGCTGAGGAGCCGGAACTGTCTGGAATGCTTCAAGTGCCTGAGTCAGAAGCGCAAACTAGTTGGGAAGAATACTAGTTAACAGAGTTGGGCATATGGCAGGCACGGATTACACTTTGCAAAGTGCTGGAACGCAGTCACCTCAATAATGCAGTGTAGGATCCCGCCGAAGGCGCTTCGCACTGGTCACCTTGTGCTTTCTCTGACGCTGCACCGGTGGAATTTGTGTATCTGTGAAGCCGGGACAACCCCTTCCTCGGGTCCATGAAAGGAAGTGAGAGCTTTGCGTTTTTAGATGACTCCAAACGCACTTCAGCGAACACAGACAGGAGCGCCAGGCCTGCCTGGAGAGGAGGGGTCGCCGCGCTGCGGCTCACGGTTTCCGCTACCAGCTTAGCAAGGGAGGTTTTAAAAGCGACATTTGCAGACCTGGCCCGGATTGTCGCTGCCTGTCCCCGGCTTCTCCCCTTTGGGAACCGTCTTCCGGAAGAGCTGCTAGGGCTCTCTCGGTAGGAGGGAAGTTCAAGTGCTCACCTCGACTTCCTGTCTTAAATGGGAGACGCCTGGCTTCACACAGCACTCGGGGGGTGGCTCTGACCAGGGCCGGTGTCCCCTGTCACCCGGCTGCTGTTCTCTGCTTAACTGAGAGTGGGGAGGGTTGGCCTCCACAAGCAGTCGCATGCGCCACTGTCCTGGGGTCCCAGGCTGGCCCTGTGCAGTGGCACTGATTTAAAGGCGTTGAAATTTGTGCACTGATAGCTTCTGCGATCTTCAGGATGATGATGGGCTGTGTTCCTGCGATAGCTTTCGCAGGAATTGACCCCAAGAAAATAATCAGGAATCTGGATAAAGTTTCACGCAGCAAGATATACCTCACTGCATTATTCATAACAGAAAAAAACAACCAAACGACCACAACAGCAAAGAAAATAGCGGCCTAACCAAAGAGTAACCTGGGCCATGTTGGTGGGAGTGTAGACTGGTGCAACCATTGTGGAAATCAGTGTGGAGAGCCTGACTGGGGCTTTTTTTATGGAGTAGAGTACTGGTCTGCTGTGAAGAAGGATAGCCTCAAGACATTTCCAGGCAAATGGAAGCACCTTGAGACCACACTGTTAAGTGAAATAAATCAGACACACACGTTTAAATATCACATTGTTTCTCCCGAGTGAGAAACCGGAAGGGTAAATGAGAACCAAAATATATAAGAGATATTGAGAAATGGGAAGAAAATATTCAAATGGGAAGGAGATCCAGGGAGGGGGAGGTGGCAAGGAAGGAAGGAGAAAGGAAGAAGAGAGACTAGAAGGAAAAAATAGAAGTAAAGCTCGTAAATGAGGAGGGGAAGAAGGGTTGAAGGGAGGGGAGGAGATTGGGGAAAGATACACTACATACAAGCCAGGCGTGGTGGCATACGTGATATACTGTGTACAGGTACAAATCACCAATGATGAATGTTATCACTATGCATATCTAAAATGTAGCAGTAAAATTAATTAAAGAAAGAATAAACATAGGATGAGCCATTAGGCTGCCATGACAATAGTTGAGAAGACTATGTAATAACTTTGGAACGTTAGAATAGGTTCAGGGTAAAATACCAAGTGAAAAAAATACAGCAAAAATATATGGCTATAGAGTAATTTCAGGCATGAAAAAATATGCACTATGCATTTTAGAAAGACTGGAAAGAGAAGCTCTAAGTGTCACAGAATGTCCGCCAGGCCGACCTTCCCCGGTCCCTGTGTTACCGGTCACCTGCGGCGTCTCAGACCCCAGCCTGCGCAGTTCGCCGGCAGAGCAAAGCGGCCTCCTGACTTTCTGGGTTTGCTATCTGTGGGAGGCAGGGTCCGAGGTGTGATATTAAGAAAATCGCTAAAATAAACCCATTGTTACAAATCGTGATCATTGCTACGAAGAAGGTTATTTTGGAGAGCAAGATGGTGGGTGATTGCTGTGTGTTTTGGTTTTATATATATTTTTTCTTTTTGTTGTATAGTCTTCCAATTTTCCCTGAGATCTTACATTTCCAAGATAGGGTCTGCCTTGACTTCATGATTAGCAAAGCAGAGGACTTTGAAAACCACACACAGTGTCGGGGGTGCGGCTCGGCGGCAGAGCGCTTGCTGGCATCCAGGGGGCCTTGGGTCCCACCCCCAGCTCCACAAGAGACAGAAACAGAAACGAGCGGGCGAGCACACCGTCCCCGAGAACGCGCCTCGCTCCTGGGGCCTCGGGGACGCCTGGGCCCCCGTGGAGCGCAAAGGCCTGGCGCTGCAGCTCTGGTCACTGTATGAGTTTCTTCTTGCTGCTCTAACAAATGATCACAAATTTAGTAACTTCAAAATATAGGGTTTTTTTTCCCATCCTGTTCTGGAGATTGGAATTCTGAAACGTGTGGCACCCTGGGGTGCCACGGTACGATGTGGTCCGATCCCTCTGAAACTCTGAAATCCGACGCCATCGTGGCACTGCTGGGCGGCCCCCTGCCTCTTGGGCCTTTCTCTGGCTCCTAAGGGCAGGGTGTCTCCTCCCCCAGCACCCGGACTCCCCGACTCCTGGAGCCCAGCCCGCTCCGTCTTGCAAGGGCGTTTTGTAAGGTGATGTTCAGGGTCCGCTTCATAATCCAGGATAATCTCCCCGTCTCCCTTGACTTAATCCCACCTGCGAAGTCCCCCTGTCACATAAAGAGAGATTCAGGGCTTCAGGGGCCAGGGCTTGGGTATCTTTAGGGGCCACGACCCAGCCCACTGTAGCGATGTATCAGAGTTGGCGGCTCCAGGGATGGCTAAGCCTTCTTAGCCAGTCCCGGAACAGCCTGGCCTAACGTGTGTGAGCTTTGCGTGTTGTGTTGTTTTGTTTTGTTTTGTTTTCCAGAGTGGGGTGGGGGTGGGGGGAATGGCATGTCTGAAAATTAATCTGTGCTATTAGCATTATTTAGATCTTTGACAGCTGCCCTTTGCCCTGCCAGGTCTACTATGTTATTTTAAAGAATTCGCTTGGTGGTTTTCATACAAAAAAAAAAAAAAAAACCAGGAGGGAGGAGGGATGGCTGAGAGCACAAATGAGAGAGTGACAGAGAGGGAGGGCGGTGGGCAGAGGGCGGAGGCGAAGGCCCGCGTTCCAGACCCCCGGGCCGGTTCAGGCGTGACACGCGGCGTCCCCGGGAGAGGCCTCGCCCAGCCGCGCGGCGCATGGGTGTCATTGGGTGTTCTTGTGGCCTTGCTAAATATTCATGGGTGACGCCGTGGAATAAATTCTCTTGCAAACTGACAGAGGGCAAGTAAGGCCTGTCCTTGAGGCTCGCGTCTGCATCCTCATTTCTGAAAAACAGTCTCTTTGGGAGCGTGTGTGTGTGCGTGCACGTGCGTGT
>RJWM01020884.1:0-36298 GCA_004363535.1 Dasyprocta punctata
ACATATGGAAAGATCACAGGATAAGCACATGAAAGTTGTATGCTTTACCATTGGTGTTATATACTGATAGAATACCAAAGCAGAAAAGAATTGAAATTTTAAAAATCAAGGTATGTGTGGAAACTATAGGACAGTCATGCTGGCTTGGGAACTTGAGGAACGATGCTTTCTGTTGCTATAGAAAACCTCACAGATGTCTGGATGTCAGGACACAATTGTCTCTGTGACTGACAGCAGGAAGATGGAACCAACCTCTGCCATCTGTTGGCAGTCACCTCAAAAAAGCTGAGCAACATAAAATCTTAGAGAAGTGTTTTGTTTTTCCTCTCCTGTTTTGCTTCAGATCCACTCCTAGGATTTAATGAAGAACATTTTTCTCAGACCTGGCTTTTTTCCTGACCACTGCACCTTCTTTCAAATTGCAAGAGAAGAGAAGAAATGCCTGTCAAGTTTGAATCATGTTTGGCAGGGAAATAACTTGTTTTATTGTCATTGGAATTATCTTACATTAAAATGAAGACAGCAAGTCTTTTCCTTTTTTTAAAATAACAAGTCATGAAAACATCAAGTCATTTATACATGAAAAGCTCGGAGGGATGGGATAAACTATCAGTCTTTATTTTAAAAGAGACAAATATTACATGAGAAGGCGTTTAGGGTCTGAACTCTTCAGGAGGATAGAGCATGTGATATTGGCAGGGTAGAAGTGGGAAGGAACAATCCTTCCAAACCTCAGGATCCAGAGGAAATGTCCAGATAGGCAGCTCCTCAAAAGCTTTGAAAAATGGTATTTCTGCTAATACTAAATCAAAGAGGGAAAAAATCCATTTCCTTGTGAATGGGGCTGAGCTGCTCATACATTCCTAGCACATGAAGTCATCCAGAGTCTAAAGGGAGTTATGTATCCAAGGCTGAGCCTTGTTTATGGAAAAAGAAGTTTCGAGGCTTGGCTTTGGTTAAGCACAGTGCCTTCTGGGCTGCGGGTAGATCGGTTATTCTTTACAAAGTAGCCCTTGTCCTCCAGAGCAAGTGTCCTGATTTCTGGCCTCAGCCTAGAACTCAAAGGTTCGGCCTATCAGTTTTCTTCATTTCCTGTGGGTTCAGCCACCACCCTGTCTCAAGGGCAGTTTTTAAAACTATGGCTTAGGTTCACTTGGATGTTGGTACCTCATCTGAATAGGGAAGCCAAGAAATACATGGAGCACCATGGAAGCAGGAACATGGCAAAAAGTGATATGGCTACTTTGCAGCAGGGCTAGCCTCATCCACCACCTTCTCCTCACACCTGGGTGCCCTGGAAGTGAGCTGTGGCTCTCAACTCTGGGAAGGACAGCTCAGTGACTCAGAGACCATAGGACACTACTCGTCAGGCTTGATCCTAGGTGAGAAATTGCCATTTGCCATAACCATCAAATCATGTGTCAGACTAGGGCAGGATGATATAAAAATTAACAAAAAGCCTTTCATCATGTTTTTCTTTTCCTCAACTCTCTGTGGAGAGCTCAGCATTTGCAGAATAAATTTAATGTAATGCTGGGGTATTTGAACGACTGTTGGCATTTGAGAAAATAAAATAATGGACTAAAACTTTTTAGGAATGATGAGCTGGACTTGTTTGGAGTCTGGAGTTGTATAACAATCACAACTTAGCTCTTTTGCATTTGTGGGTCTGGGGATGGAACACAGGGCCTCACACATGCTAAACAAGAACTCTACTACTGAGCAACACCCAGCTTCTCTCTCTTCTTAGATTGAGAATATTTTCACTTTCTTCACAGTATGTATGGTATGAAAGCAACTCTAAGGAAATTTCTGTTGCTCTATGCCCCTTTCTCTGGTCCCTATAGATTTGTATGTAACGAGAAATATTTTTAGTACTAGGAATGAGAAAGAAGAGTGGAGGAGTTTTCATTGTAACTGTGCTGAGGCTAACAGTGGGAATCGCAACTCTTATGGGACACATCTTGACCACCTTTCTCCGCTACACTCACTCAGAAATGTATTTGATTAACGAAGAAAGTAATGAGGAAAGGGGTGTAGCTTGGAGGAAGAGCACTTGCCCTGCATTCATGAGCCCCCAGGTTCAGCTCCCAGTACCCCCAAAAAATCCAAAAGAGAGGATAAGACTAAGCACACAAGTTTACTCAGGTGAATAAAAATATCTCTTGCCCAGTGAGGTCCACAGTGTTTGCGGAACCCAGGAGGCTTGGCTGTGAGCAGGTAGGAAACCAAGTCCTGTAGGTACATTCCTGTTTCCTGCTTCCATTCCACCACCTATTCACTTTGACATTGCATATCCTTTCAGTACTTGAAGCACTTTGGGCATCCCTGAGTTTCTTCAAGACAAATATAAATATAAACTAACAAAGACTAACTATAATTTGGAAGATTTTAGGATCCTAAAGATATTAGTGAGGTATATGGGGCACAAGCAGCGTGGTACAGTGATCTTACCTCAAATGTATTTTCTTCTGACAGCAACTTACACAAGCCAGAAGAATCACTTTCCCCAAGCTAGCATTGCAAATTCTTCTAATATCACATCTTCCCAGTATACCTTCATATTCACCTCTTTAGAGAAGATAGTAAAAAAGGACTTTACTAGGCAAAATTCTATGGCCTATGGTCTGTTTCAAGCTTTCTTCACCCATCTTCTTTCTTATACTATCTTGGGACTTTTCAGCATCTATTCATAAACTTTGAAGAATTCAGATTTCTTGAATATTTTGACTTTGGATCAAACATCCTTTAGGTTCAAAACTATAGAGCAACAAGCACTGTTTAGAATGGGAATACTTTAGGTATTTGGGAACAGAAAAACTCTTAATTATACTTGGCTAAGTTACAAACATATCCTGCACGTTTGAGGGACTATAATTTCCACAGTCTATACCCATAAGTGACTTTTAACTCTCAAGACAAACTGAAATAATAAACACATTTCTTAATGCCTCTGGAGAATTGCTAAATAAACACACACACACACACACACACACACACACACAGGGAGAGTTTGCTAAAACAGGGTTGTTTCATTTGGTACGTGAAAAAGAACATGTATCATTTGCAGTTTTGACCATGATAGCCACATCTTCTATCCCCGGTTCTGAGTGACACCATAATTTCTTATGCTAGGTACCATGCAGTCTGAAAGACAAATAAGATCTGGGCTTTAGGCTAAGGAGGCAGCTCAGTACTAGGGTGCTTGCCTAGCATGTAGAAGGCCCTGGGTTCATTCGCCAGTACTAAGTTAAAAAAAAGAAAAAAGTAAAAATAAGAGGTCCACCTGGAGAAAAAAAAAAACAGCTAAGCAAGTACAATGAAATTTGTGTCCTCAACAGTGAGGACATTTGAGGGGGGCAAGGAAAACAGAGCAGGGATAGGGAGTAAGCAGACACCACAGAGCAGCAAGCACCTCATCCTGAAGGCTGTACAATGTGGTTATGAAGGGTCACGCATCTTGATTCTGGCTTCAAAGCGCAGCTAGGTCCCAATCAACTGGGTGACCTAGAAGAAGTTCTGTATGTCTGCAGTTTCCTCCTGTGTTATACAGGGATAATGAAGGTGTCTACCTCTCCAGGGTGTTCTCAAGAGTAAACAAGTTAAAAATATACACCAACTATGCATACGTATTAAGTCCTTAGTAAATGTTGTCCATCTTTATGCTTCCTTGTGTACCAGTTGCTCAAAAGTCATTGGAAGACTCAGTTTCTGATTCTGGCTGCCTCAGTTATAAGAAGTATGTTCGTTAATGAAGTCCCTGCTTCTGTGAGCCTTATTTCCTTGTCTAAATTAGAGGTAATATCCCCTATAAATGAAATAACCATGAAACTTGAATAAACATGAATGAAATTAGTGGTGCTTTGCAAACTCCAAAGTCACATAATACATGTAAGGGAGCAGCAACTGCTCAAAATGCAGTAAGCCACTTAGAGGAAGAAAAAAGTCAAAGGATAGAGGTTTTACACACCTCTGAAATAGGAAAATCACTTTATTTCTCTGAACCTCTGTCTTTTCTCTAAAAAATGTGGTTAATAGTCCACTTTACATGCATCTTATGAGAATTCAAAAGGTTTATACAAAGTGGGTGCCCCAGGTCTGACCAGTCGTAGATGCAATAAATCTTTATTTCCCTTCTCCTTTTCTTTCCTTTTTCTCCAACCTTTATGAAATTACCCAGAAGCTAAATTCAGAAAGACCTAGTGCCTGACAGGCATCTTGTTCTGTGTTCCCATGCTGCCAAAATGGAAGCTTCTCCTTACCAAGGTCAGAGGGAGGAAGGGGAGGGACTGCAAAGACAGACTTTCCAGGAGGCACAAGTGAATTTTGCTCTTGGCAATGTCTATTGAAAGTTGACAGGAGACTGTACAATGGTGTCCCTGAAGTCAGCTTCAGATGGCCCTCCCACAGAGAAGTATCAGGGAGGGTTCCTGCAACTGGCAGCTGCAACTGATTCCAAAAATATCTGTCTTATACCAAAATGCAGACAACTCACAAGAGGAATAGAAATCAAATCAAATGACCCCTGGGGAACAAGTCCCGAGCATGTGGGCTGTAAGACACACTCCTCTTTCTGTGTGTGTGTGTTCTGTGTAGTCAGGGCTAGTGCAGTACAGTGGAGGCAGACTACCCAGACTTGGAGATAGCCAGGCCATGACTACCCTGTGGTTTGACTTGTGGCTTCTCAATTCCCTCAATGGGCAAGATTCACAACTCTGCTTTGAGAAATAGAAAAAAATAGGATAAAATTGAAAGGAACACCAAGAGAATCTGCCAATTATCTTATGCTCTTGAGTGATTTGAGGCGCGGAGCTTTCTCTAATGTAGACCAAGAGGATTTGATTAGATTTTCCAGGTCCCTTCTTCCAGCATTTCTTTTCTAAGATTCTGTGGTTCTTAATCTCCATGTCCTGTATACTCATGAGAAAACAGAATCTCATGGGAAAATAGTCTGATTAGCATTACTATCAGTGGCAAAAAGAGTTTGTAATTAATATTAAAGAATTTAATTGCACTTAAATCTACACTAAAGAACAGCGAACCTAGAGGGTCTTGGAATGGTATTTCAGACCTCCGTTGGAAATGTGGGTAAGAATGGCACATCCTCATGAGAATCCCAGGTTCTGCTCCTTCCTAATCATGTGGACTTCAGCATGTGACTTGACCTCTTTGAGTCAGGATTCATCACCTGTTATTAAGAATAACAGCAGTTCCTGCTTCATAGAATTGGTAGAGTTTAAAATGAGAAAATGCCTAACACAAGAAAGTAGGAAGCATTCAATAACAACTGCCGATGCGATTTCTGTTGCTTCACCTATTTTATCCAACACCAGTGTATCCTTAGAGAGCTGCAGGCCAACATTTTTATGGAGGACTTTTAATAGCTCAGGTTTCTGTGCTGGGCTCTTTTACTTTCTTAGTCTACACATTGTCCTTGGATGTTGTCATGCACCGAAACCCATGCACCTGCTACGGGCTCTACCTCAGAGACGCCCACATTTAGATGTACAGCCCAAAATTTTCTTAGTGTCTGGGACCATACGAATATGTAAATGCCTTCTGGGATATCTTTGGACCCCTCGATATCAGTGGTCTGAAAACGGATTCATTTTTGTTTCCTTGAATCGTACCTTCTTTTTTCTTTCCTATTTCAGTAAGTGGCTCATAACCATCAAATTAAAAACTTCAACTATCTTTTAACTTCTTAATCTCACCACTTTTTCCTCTGCTTCAATACCAAAGCATCAAGGCCTGTTTAATTTGACCTTGTAAAATTTTTTTAAATCCATGCTATCTACTCCAGTCCAGTCCAGGGACTGACTCTCTCTCTCTCTCTCTCTCTCTCTCTCTCTCTCTCTCTCTCTCTCTCTCTCTCTCTCTCTCTCTCCCTCTCCTTCTCTGAATCTCCTAACTAAATTATCTATCTCTAATCTTCCTTCTATGGGAGATCTTTCTAAAATTTACATATTGATAAGTATTCTCTATGCTGAGAATTAATTAATAATCCCTCATTGTTTACAGGGTAAAACCCAAGTTCTCTAACTTGGCTTTCAAGATGATTTATACACTGGCCCATCTTGACCTCTGCCTCTGTACTTTTTAATCATTCTCAACTTTCTTTGTCTCTGAGAAATCCCCAACTGCTCTCTTACTTTGAAATTTTGCAAAGACTTCTCTCCTTCTGATTCAAAAACCCCTCTGCCCCTTTGTCTCTGTCTGTCTCTGTCTCTCAGTCTCTCTCTGTATCTCTCTCTCCCCCTCATTCTCACTCTCTCTGCTCCTCACCTTACACTCAGGTATTGGGTTCAATGTCAAGTTCTGTAAATGCTTTCTTGCCACCAAATCTGAAAAACCTGCTACCTCTTGGGCCTTGCTTGCAGCACAAACCCTGTAGAATTCTGCATGTCTTTTTTTCTTCTTTGCCTCTTGTTCTTATTAACCACCTGCTATATGATGGCAGAGATCAAGGCTGTCTTTGAGTCTCTCAGGGCTTAGCACAAACCCTAATGCTAGGCAAATACTTTGAGATTTAATACAAACACTAACTGTATGTGGTTGTCTCAGAAGACATGAGTTCCATTGCTTTTTTACAGACTCTGAAGTTTCCAGTGCTGTGGGGCAGCCGAGGTCATGTTTCTCTCTCTATTGCTTAAGTGGAAAAGAATTCCTGTGTCACAGCTCGAGCCCCCACACTCATAAAACAATGCCTTGTCCTCTTCACCTTCTTAGAGATTGAAAACTGACAGGACTCCAGACCTACCCTTGGGTGACCTTAAATTTCTACCTGTAGGCCACCATTTCAGACACCGGAGGGTCGGGTTACGTGGAACTCTTTGGGAGAGGACTAGTGTGCCTCTTCCAACATGGAACATCTGCTTAGATAAGGCAACCAGCTTCTCCTGACTCGGCAGACAAATGAGATGAACTTGTGTGACTTTTCATGCAAACTGGTAATGTGGAAAACAGGCCGTGTTGTTGCCAGATGAATGGGTTTAAATCCTAGCTTCACAACTCACCAACTGTGATAGCTTGGGCAAAGTACTCATTGTTTCTGAGACTATAAACCACAGTGATCACCTACAGGGCAAGATACATTCTATAAAACTAAGTAACACATGACACATAATTGGAGATCAATAAATGAAAGTCATTATTTTGAAATCTTTTCCTACCACATAAAGAAAAACTAGAGAGTAGATGCTGATATTTTTGGAAAGAGAAAGAAACAGAGATAGAACCAAGTATACTAGGCATTGTCGGCCTCAGTGTCTGAGTAATCATTATTTCACAAAATACAATTATTTCTACTTTATAATGCTTGAGACTGAGGAACTGATAATACGTTTTTCTTTCTCTGTAGAAATTGGGTAATGAATATTAATGATATTCTTCATTACACTTCATATCTCCAAAGCTAAAAGGAAGCCCATTAGTGCCAATTCTAGGATAAGCCACTAGCTGAGTTCCTCATTGTCATCTAATTTCCCAAACAGTTCTTTCCAGAAAAAGTTAAACCAGCATGAAATACAAATGGATAGTATAGCTCCCCATAGACCAGAGTCAGTCCTGCCTCCTCTGGATTCTAAGCAATGGACTCAGGTCTCGGGGTCACTGTCTAACCCCTAGAATGCCGAGACCGTAAGCTGTCTGTCTCTCAGTAATGATTCATCTTAAAACTGACAGATGTTCAGCCAATGTTTCTTTATAACTAACCCAGAGTCCTCCTCATTTTTCCTATGGGTGGGTCCTACTTTGTTAGTGACTTTGTGTCTCATTGGAAACTGATACTTGAGCCACTTACCACGTGAGATTTTCTACACTCATGAACATTGAGTATATTCATATTTGCTCAGTCAGCACTCAAGAACCCTCCTTTCAGGTCACTCCCTGTTTGTCCTAAACTCTGAGGCTCAGATCCTGTGACTATGAAATATGGCACATCCCTTTTTATTCTGAAAATGTAAATTAGAATATAAGACAGTATTTGTCAACTGTAGGATCATTTAAACTGGATGCTAAGCATTGTAAAGCTTGGTGCAATTACACTAGTTTATAACTGGCTTTTGTTTAAAACTTTTCTTTTCTTTTCTTTTCTTTTTTTTTTTGAGAATGGGCCATGGTAACTTATCCAGACTGGTCTTGGACTTTCAATCTCAAACTTGAGAATCTCCTGCCTCAGCCTCCCAAATAGCTGGAATTACAAGTATGTGTCACTGCACCTGACTTTAAATGTTAAAGAGAAGGAGAGAGAGACAGAGAGAGAAGGAGAGACCATGTATTTGTTTGAGTGTTTACTATGATCCTAAATTATTTTTTGCACTTTCTTGGGTTCATTTCACTTAATCCTCACAATAGTCACAAATGGTGGGAAATTATTTTTATATCTGCATTTCAGATGAGAGAGCTATAGCTAAGATAAGATAGTTTAGGCAATGGCAATCAAATTTTAAGAAGTGGAACTGATATTAGAATACAGAGCTATCTGATGCTGGCACAAAAAGTCTTAAATTCTTAACTCTTTCATCTTCACAAAGTGTCAGTGGCAAATGATTCTATTAACTTGCACTTCAAAGGCAAGCATAGAGTCTTAAATCCAAATGGTTGTTTCAGAGATAAACACTTTTCTAGGAGTTAAATAGATTGAATTCCACAAAGTTTAGACATTCAGTAAGATAGGACTTGGCACTGACTTATGTTTGTAGAATATTGCAAGTCATGTTTCTCTGAATACTGATTATCTTAGATTCTGAAGGCTGCCATAATAAAAATGCCATAGGCTAGGTAGGTTAAAAAACAGAAATTTATTTCCTCACAGTTCGGGAGGCTGAAATCCTGAAATTGAGGTGTCTGCAGAATTGTTTCCCCTGTAGCCTTTTTCTTTCCTGGCAGATGGTCACCTTCTTACTGTTCGTACGGTCACTCTCTGGGTGTGCCTATGTCAGGAGACTCACCTACGTCTGCATCTCTTCTCCTTAGGAGCATCCAAGTCAGATTAAGGCCCAACCGGATTCCAATTTAATGCAAATTGCCTCATTAAAGGGCCTGTCTCTAAATATGGTCACATTTTGAGCTACTGGGGGTTGGGATAGCAGCATTTGAATTTTGAATGGTCTCAGTTCAGCAATAGTATCAGCTAGAAGCCTGGCACTGTGAAGTCATTTCAGAGGATACCTCAAGAAGATGAATGAATCAGATCTACTTCCTCTCTGCAATGGATTTACAAGTTCTAAATAGCAATACTATGGGGTAAAAGGAGAGATGTGGCACAGAAGAAATGCAGAATAAAGTGCTAGGGATTCAGGAAATTGAGTTTGCTTCCAGTTTATAACTTATGTCAAAACTTACTTTATGGTAAATAAAGCATTTCAGAATGTTTCTACACAGGATTTGATCTGAGGTTAATAAACCAAATGGATGATTTTTTTTCCATGATAATATAATCCAAAGAAACAATGCAATACTGCCCTTATTCATTTTTTAAATGATTTTTATTTCACCTTGAGTTGAGATCAGAGTGATTAGAGCTCAGATTTTTTAAAGGAATATGATAACAGGGGAAGATGGTTGGCAGGTCGGGCCCTGCTGTGGACTGTTCCTACTTTAACTTCTCAGCCCTTCCTAACCCTCCCAAGTAGTGGGAGGTACACAAGGCCATTTAGCAGGTAAAGGTAAATAACTCTCACAGAAAACCATTTTGGACTTTGAACCACAAATAGACCCAACAGGTTAATAAATAAGCCTTTCAGTCATATTACCATTGTGCTTTTCAAAGCACTTTGCCACATTTGATGTTCACAGCAACAGCACTGCAAATGGCACATTCTATAATAATGCAATGAGTTTTTTTCTTCTTCACATGCCTTCTCTCTGTTATTCAGTCTTCTTTCTCCTACTCATTTCCTCTAGGAGGGTGACTGCTGGGTCCTGCACCATCCAGGGTTCCATGTTCAGTTTCTTCCTGCTGGATTTTGTAGCATACATCTTCAGAAGACTTTCATTTCAAAAAATGCAGAGCTACTGTGTTTTTTTAATGGTTTCCTAATTTTACACTCTTGACATTCTTTTGCAAATCATACTAAGGCAAGGGTTAATGACCTTCAAAGGGAGAGTTGCACACTGAAAATTCCTCATCTTTCTTTTCTTTCTCTTTCTTTCTTTCTTTCTTTCTTTTCTTTTGTCATTCTAGAATGAATTGTGGATCTGTGTGCTCACTAAATCAAATCAAATGATTTTTTATGATACCATAGAAAAACATGCACTGTTCACTATTGCACATATGCCATTTTTCACATATAAAAGTATATGAAAATTTCTAGAAGTTGAAATATTATGAGGTGAAACTTTGTCTTTTTTAATAGAAAAGACCAATTTCTGATTTTTCCTCATAAAAGTCATTTAAATGCATACTCCTCAATACATGATTCCATACCCTTCCAATGGTGTTTATAACTAAATTATAATTGTATTAGTGGGAAAGATGGACATTTTTTCCTCTTTTTTTGAAAGGGAGTGTACTAAGGACTGAATCCAGGGAGCACTGAGCTACGTCTTCTGCCCTTTTCTATTTTCTGTTCTGCTCTGCACTGCTCTGTTCTGTTCTAGTCTGTTCTATGATGGGAGTCTTGCCAAAATGCCCAAGCTGAACTTGAATGTGTAATCCTACTGTCTCAGTTCCCTGAGTAGCTGAGATTATAGGAATGTGCCACTATGCCTGGCTGTTACTCATAATTTTAATTCTTATAGTTCTTATTACAAACACAAATGAACGCTTCTTCATTATTTAACTGCCACTTGAACTTCATACTCTCTACGCTATTTGTTTTTGCCTGTTCAGTTGTTCTTTTTCTAGTCACCCATGGAAATCTGGTAGTGAGCTGCAAACACACATACACAAATATACATATACAGTGTGAACCTTATATTTGTGTTTTGCCTTTGTAATGTTTTGTGACATGAAGTTTTTCACACACAGTTTCAAAGAGTGCCATTCTGTGCACATCTGTAGGATGCTGTGCAGTTACACATGTCCTTCCCTTCTCTTTCTTTCCTCCCATATCTATCTTCACTCCTTCCGCCATAACTGTTACAGAATGACTACATGACAGGCTTCCCAACCTCAAGTTTAGTCTTTTCTTCACTCCACAAGATCAGATACTCAGTCTTATTACAAACATGGTGGAAATGTGAAATGATCCAGGATTGACAGGAGTGGTGTCTGAGAGCTCTAATATAAAAGTGGTTTAAAAATATGGCAAAAATCACCTGGAAACAAAGCTCATAGTGGGAATTAATATGATTTATGACATGCAAATCTTCAACATTGCCTTAAACCTATCCTTATATAGTCAATTCCTTTTCTCTCCTTTCCTTCCCCATCTCTTTGTCTATCCCCTTTCTATCTCTGTCTTCCCCTGTCCTTACTATTGTTTCAAGTGTCACTCAAAGAACAAGGATTGGTCAATTGTTGATTTTTAGATTTTCTCTTCAAACAGTAACAAAACTTCACTGCATTCATAAACAGGACCAAATGAAAATCACGAAGAGACGTTATGATGTCAACAAAGTCAAAAGACATATTTGGCATGGACAAGGTAGTCTTAAATAATTATATTCCAGAGTTTAGTCATTTCAAATCAGTATTATAGATATTAAAAAAAAGAAAACTCAAGGAACTAGGTAAATTTATAAAGTCACCAGAGGTATAATATCCTAGATTATTTGTTGATTACTTTTACACTTTTCAAGTTTGTAGAGATTTTCCTGTTGTAGACACTTTTCTGATTCTCTCTCTCTCTTTCTCTCTCTCTCTCTCTCTCTCTCTCTCTCTCTCTCTGTGTGTGTGTGTGTGTGTGTGTGTGTGTGTGTATAAGTCCATGGGAAAGCTAAGACTAAAAAGTAATATGTATTTTGTGATAGCAGAGGTTAAAAAAAATGAGGCCTTTTCTGGAGTACATTACTATTTCTAGTAAACCTTTATTGAGTAGAACAAGAGGTGGCAAAAGTTTTTAGGAAAGAACTAGGTGTGCAGGTCATAGACTTTGTTAAAACTACTTAACTCTGTCATTGTAGCATAAAAACATGCATAGGTGATATGTAAATAAATGCATATGACTGTGTTCCTATTAACATTATGTTATAAGGCTGCAAGCTTGAAGTGGTCCATGGACTATAGTTTGCTGCTGGTATAGATGGTAAATTATTATTTTAAAAATGTTCACTTATAATATATATCTATGTTAGATAATTTCTGGCTGCCTCTTCAGATCCTCTTGGCAGCCATCTTCATCCTACTTTCTCTAGGGCAATGCGCCCTCTCTAGACCCATCTCTGGACAACCTAAGCCTCCAGGTTAATGCTTGAGTTCAACCAAACAGGAGCCATGGTAAGAAATCAGAGGACAAAAAGAGAATGAGAATAAGGTATGTATTTTCCTAGCTGTATCAAAGCTGGATTAACACAGGTTACGTATGTCCTTCTACCATGAGGTCACGGTTCTGGTCTGGTGACCTTCTCTTACAAAACTGTAACTGGGGTCTTGGGATTCTACTTCCCGTTTCTGTACTTTTTTCTTTCTGTGAAGTGGTACTGAGGGCTTCCTGATATTGAGTCCCCGCACATGTTCCCTGCTTGTTTCTTTTGAGAAAACTGACCCCTACTCCCAAGTGAATAAATAGTCCTTTTAGTGCATTGTCCCAAGTTATTCCATTTGAAGGTGCCACCTGTTTCCTGCCAGGAATTTTGGTTGATTTAGTATACCATTTTTTAATAACTTTAAAACTTTTTAAATATCAAGATGCTATTATGTGTACTACACAGAAGTCAGTCAATATACAAAAGCATCATTTTATTTTATCTGACACCAAAATAAAGCACTTAACTCTGGTCACCTGGTTTTGTTTTCCTATATTTTTTCATGTTTATTCCCATCAAAATTTGTGCGTATTCAGTAGCAGACCAGAAAACTCTCAGTTGCTTAAACTACTGACAAGCTTATGTTGGCTCCTACCTACCCATATCCTGCTTTATGTAATTCAAAATCAAAAGTAATGTCAAGCATTAAACAAGTGTAAGAAAATCCAGTGTTTAGGTCTTTTCCCCTAAAATATTGGATTTGATACCCAGAGTTTACAAAGCATTTCAAAATAAATTTGTTGGCCTGCTGATTCAATGGTATCTTAAGCATGTTTCATATGTTCACTGGGAAATTCAAAACTGCTCTGTAGCACAAAGGTCAAATTCCTTAGTGTGGAGTTCAGAATTCATGACAACCTGGGTTCTGCCTACCTCTCCAACTTCAGATCACACCGTTCTGCCCTCCTTGCCTTGGCCTCAGTGAGCTGTGACCTTGTAGACTTGCAAAGAGCATAAAATTGCAGTCTTTATGTTGAGTGACTCCTAGAGTTGTGCAATGTTGTGACCCGGTGAGGCAGCATTGTATTTTCACCCTTAACTTTACTGTATCCTCTTCTAGTACTATCCCCAACACACACACACACAAACACACACTAGTCCACACATACAGAGATTTCAAGCTTTAATATCATATGGAGTGCCCCTTCTCCCCACACCCATCCTGGCCCTCTTCACCAGGCTAATTCTTCATTCTTTGTTCCTGGAGCCACATGTCCTGTCTTCCCCTAGACAACCGCTCCTAAGCATCTTACCCTTTACTTCTCACTTCTGCAAGCCTCTCCCAGTATATCCCACACTGGCCTATAATTATCTTTTGATATTCCTCTTTACCACTAGACTATGAGGATGTTAAGGGCAAAGATGATTTCTTTTTCATGTTCTGTCCATTTGGCTTGATGAACTCAATTATTTTAAATTCTTTGCAACATAGCTTTTCTAAAAGTTGTAATACAAGCAGCTAAAGTCATTCCTCAAAATATATGAAACTGTCAAAAAGCTCTGAGCATTCCTCCATTTTCCATTGTCAGCACAGATGTCTCACATCAAATCCCCAGGTTTTCTTAAGGTTGTCTCTAATTAAAAATATCTTCTTGGGCTTTTCCTAGTCTAAGTTAAGCTCCCAGCACAAGGTTTTCTTTGGGTCCAACAAAATTACTTCTTTCTTTATAGTCTTTGTAGCAAATTCTTCAACACAGCTCTCTGGCAGGAGATTTGATGACCTAGTCTATCTAGTATTTTGAAGAGGGTGTGGTAAACTATTTATGGTACTATACAGACAAACAATTCTACTACTTATGTAATGATTGATACATTGTGTCAATTCGAGAAGTTTAGCAGTTTAACTAAACAACTCAGCGGGGAGCCAAGGTCTTTATTTTGTAAATATCCTCAGTTTGTGCAAGAGGAGGCCAGGTAGATGGTGAGGGAGGAAAGCCTACATACAATATAAGGGAAGAAAAGAAACTTGCTCCCTCCCTTTTTGCCCTTGTTGCTTTTGCTGTCTTCTACTGCCATAAACTGTTGCCCTTCATCATGCCACCCCTCCTTGGTGTCAGTGTATTAGGGACTGAAACGTCCACAAACTGTGAGCTAAATAAACCTTTCCTACCTTAATTTTGGGTGTCTGGTATTTTGTCCCAGCCACGAAAGAAAAGTAACCAAAACAACTTTTAAGTAATTTTTTAAAATCTTTATAATGCATAATTCACATAAGAATTTGCATATCACATTAGCAATTTCATAGTTATTCTCTCTTAAGAGGAACTAAAATTAAGAAAATTAGTTCATTTAATTAAAAAGTGTTACATTATAAGTAACAAACAAATGTAGCTCAAATTAAAAGAAAGAAATCCTCAAATATGATGATCAGTTCTATGTATCAATTTATCAAGGCAATCATACCGAGTTATTTAATTAAACACCAATCTAATTGTTACTATGAAGGCATTTATAGTTATGATTAACATCTATATCTCTTATGTGCAAATAAAGGAGATTGCCTTCTCTAATTTGTTTGAGATTGACTCAGTCAATTAATATCCCTGACACTAGAAGTAAGATTTCTCTGACAAGAAGAACTTCTTCCTGTAGCATTGAATTCTGCCAAAGTATTCCCAGCCTGCTCTGCCTGATGGCCTCCCACAAAGATGGTAGACTTGCCAAGTGGGGCTCCACCATCACAGAAGCTGATTCCTTGCATAAATAGATGGATAGATAGATAATAACAAATAGATGTGATACTGGTTCAGCTTCTCTGACATGACCCTGAGTGAGACCTCAAATTCTGAAGTTTCCCTTGAGAATTTTATGGTCTGAAATAACTACCTAAAAACTCTACTTTTCTGGTAATGATGTTAGAATTACAACTTCCCTTTATTGTTTAGTATTACTCTTGTAAGAAAAAGTTGAGATATTAGCACTCACACCTTCATAAAACACTCTTACACCTTGCTTTCACCCTCTCTATTTGTTTTAGTTGGTGAATGTGCCTGACAAATATGTCAAGTGGGACAGCAACAGTAATTTATTTCAGTAGATATATGTAGTTGGAGTCAGGAAAACAGTACCGGTACATGATATTCGTATGTGCTGTCAAAATAAAGGTGTTGCTTAGAATTCTGGCATTCAAAGTATTACCCAGCACAAAATCTCTGCCTCAGAATCATCTGGAGTATGATTTAAAACAGAGTTTCCTAGACCACCCTTCTCAGTTCTACTATATCAGAATGTCTTAGAGAGGTATGAATTTTTACAACTTTATACCTAAATTCACTAATTTTGAAAACCAATGCTTCAAAAGTTCCCTAGAAAACCTACAGAAAAGTTGCACATGTATCTTAGGGATATTATAGTATATTATTTTTGAGCAATCACCACACAAAACTAGTTCTCAGACTTTATGGATGAAGAACTCGAGACACAAAGAAGCAGAGTGACTTTCCTAAAGAGCTCTATTCCCAAGAAATACTTCAGAGTGGCAACTCTTACTCATGAGAGTCCAGAAGAACAAGTCGATAAAGAGGTTGGCGGCATTTTTCCCTCCGATCACACAAAGTAGGCCCGTATATTCAGAGTCTAGTGTAGCTGCATTATCCTCATAGAGAAAGTTTCCCTACATCATACTTAGCCAAGGACATTCAGTGGAACCACTCTATGCTCTGTAAGCTGAGCACAGGCTACCCTTCCACCTCCCTCACTGACTTCAGCTCAGTTACTTCCAAACAGTCACACACTAACCATTGGGATAAAAGCAAATGCCACTAAGTCTTATTGTCTTGAGCATGCATTTTAAACGACAGCTATTAAGATTTTTTATGGGTGTATTTTAGATGTACAGAGGGATCACATTCATCCTGGGGAATTTGTATCTGCACATGGTATGCCTTGATTGCCCACCCACATGCACTCATCTCCCTTCAACCTCACTTCTGCTTCTTATTTAGAAAAGTTTTGTTTTCCATTTTTCTTCTGTACTCTTGGTTGGTCCCTTCCTTCTTTTTTCCCTCTCCCCTTCCTTGTTTCCCTTCCCATGTGAACATTTACTTTCCATTTCCCGATTTATTATCCATTTTGGTCCTTATTTACACTTCTAGTTACTCACACCAGAAAACCAATGTGATATTTAGCATGTATGTCTGATTTATTTCACAAAATAAATGCATGGCCTGGAGGTGCATCCATTTATCTATAAATGCCTCATCTATCCTTTTTTTATGAAAGAGTAGTACTCCGTTGTACAAATATACCACATATTCTTTCTGCATTCATTCACTGATGGCCATTTGGGTTGATTCCAAGATTAATCTGTTATAATTTATGCTGCTATAAACATAGGTGTGCATATAATGCTATAGTGTGATGCTTTTAATTCTTTCAGGAAGATACCAAGAAGGGGAATAGCTGAGTCAAATGGAACCTCTGGTTTTAGTTTTTGTGGAATCTCCACAGAACATTAAAATAAACGTCCTAAATCTATTGGAAGATAGAATAGGTAGAACTCTTGAAGATATATACATAAGGCAAAGGCTTTATGAACAAAAACTGATAGCACAGGAACTAATACAAAAAATTGACTAATAGGATCTCATCTTATTAAAAAGCTTTTGCACAACAGAAGAAATCACCAACAGAGTGAAGAAACAACGCTCATCACAGAGTAAAATAAAAATTTGCCAAGTGTTCCTCAGACATTCCTCCACAATATATAAAGAACTCAAAAAATCAAACCCCCCCAAATATAAAGACCCAATTCAAAACGGGTTTCTGAAATGAATACACATTTTTCAGACGAAGAAATAGAAATGACAAATAAATATTTGAAAACATGTTCAACATGACTTATTGTTCAAGAGTTCAAATTAACACTGAACTTTCATCATCTCACTCCAGAAAGAATGACTAGTATCAAGAAAATCAACAAATAACAAATACTTACAGGGCTGTGGTGGGGAAAAACAAACCCTCTCCACTGTTGGTGGGAGTACAGACTGTTGCAACCACTGTGGAAGACAACTACTAAGACTTATCCAAATGTTTTTATGTTTTTTCACAAGATCATCTGGCCGACTGTGTACTTATCTGTAGTAGTACAGTGGGCAGGAGGAGATGAAAGTAGAACTATTTATTATATTAGAGTCCAATTAGCCTTTGAATTTGGAATTACCTTCTAAAATTTGATAGTGGACAAGTTGAGTAAATGATACTCTACCTCAGAAGATACTGCAGGAATCTGCTTGTTCACGACAACCTAAAGAGCATAGTTTTATGCCTGTGCTCTGGATAACCACGGTATTTCTTCAAAACCCTGTCCTGCCAAATGTTTTGAACTCCATCCTAGGAATTGTCCACATTCACAGCCACATGGTAGATCCAGTTCTAAGGGAAATTAGCACTAAAATTTTGTTTTATCAGGCTCAAGCTATACTATGTTGAAAAAGAAAAGAAAGGGACCAAAAGATAAATGATTCTAAGCATATCCCATGCCTCATCTCCATGGCCTCACTCCTGTTATCTGTCAAGTAGGTTTTAAAATAGTCCACGTTTTTCAGTGCTACAGAATCAACAGTACTGGAAAGTTGGCAGGTACATTTGTTTAAACAAAGCTCCCAAGTTTTCTGCTGGCAGGTGTTTCCAGAGTTCTTGGAGCACAATTCTTTGGATAGGATATTTGCCAACACACATAGCAACAGGAAAAAAAATGTGTTTTCCTTTGACACAGTGGAGATACTGAAATGCCTTAGATGTAATGCTGGATATTCAGCTCAGGAGGTTATTTTGGCTTCAGATCAAGAAATCAACAATAAAAATCCAAACTCTCTCTGACCAAAATTCTGATAGGTTCAGAGTAGAATAGGTTTGCTTATAAAAGTGGCAATATGTCCTCCAAAACCATCTCTATATAGTTTGGCTCCGTGAGTTTAGTTCTCCTTTCTATGACAATTCCCTTGTCTCCTGAATGTACCATTCTCAGCTAATTCTGTTTGAAAGTGAGAGTAGACATGTTGGATACTTAATAATGAAGGCGGAATAAGTGAGACTTTATTCTTCACCCATTAGTCCTAAGTCATTGATTTTCACTATTCTTAAAGCAAGCTTTCCAAAATTGAAACTTGGGACTACTAGGAAAGCACATGACCAGTTTTACAATCTGTTCCTTAGCAGTCAAACTGATTCATATTTTCTGACATTGAATTTACTTCCTTAGCTATTCAATTAAATTTGACATTTGTGCTGAAATCCCACAAAAGAATACTTGTCTCTTGTCTCTCACCCTGAACTAAATGAAAATAAATAGAAAATCAAAAATAAAAATAAGAACAGTGTCTAAAGAGGGGAAATATAATCACACCAAAGAAAGATCCTGGGGGCAATTTTTTAAATCTCAAAGAAAGCCAAAATATTTCTGAATTAGAAAGTACTGACTATTGGATTGTAATCTAGTGAAAATTAAGAGTTTCAAGATTTCCCCACAAAATTTTTTAATATTAGATATTACTAAAAGCTACTTTAAGTCATTTCTTCTATGCATAGTTACTTGCCAATGAAAAATGTGTAATGGATTGAAGTTTATTCATTCTGTATTAATTGACCTCATCTTGAGGTTCACTTTATGCCTCTGTCATCCCTTTGCTCCATCTCCCCTTCTTCCAGTCCCAGGTCATTTAATACTTTTGAAAGCTTTTTTATAAGTTTTCAAACAAAGAAACCCCTTATGAAGGTTCTGAGTTTAGAATAGGCACTTTCATAGAAGAGGATTTTATCTCACAAAATTCATCAGTTTCTGGGGAGGAAAGAAAAAAGTCATTCAATTTTTTCTTTCTCTTTAAATGTAGCTTCATAAAAAGAAGAAAAGAGGTAAAAAGAAGTCACACTAGTCAAACTCTAAGTTTTTCACTTCAGGAAGGTGTCTGAGGAAATAAATTGTGGATTAAAATACAGATTTTTATCAGATGAACTTGAGTTAAAATAACTGCTTCACTCCCTGCTCAGAAGGTGCTTAAAAACTGCAACTTTTGATTTAATAATGGTCACATATTGGCATTGCCTTTTAGTAGCTATGAGACTTAGATCAATTTGTTAAGATCTCTGGCCTTTGTTTCCTCAGTAGTAAAATGGAAGTGTATGTAGATATTCTTGGGAAAATTAAATAAGGTAATGTCTGTCAAGAGAAAAAGCAGAAAAGAACAGGTTTTCCACAAAAGAAACATGATAAAAATAGTCACACATTTTGAGAAAAACGTATTTAGTTAAAATCCTGACATCGTCACATTTTTTGTTTTCACTTTCATATGTTTTATATGTTGTAGGGAAACTAGAAAACAGAGATAACCAAAATAATGAGAATAATCCAATCACTTGTGGAATCACCTACCAGAAATAATTACTATGGGAAATTTAATTAAATCCTTCAGGCTTCATCACAAAACATCAAGGTGACATTAGATTGCTCCTCAAATGTTTCATTTCCAATTTTAGGAGTATCTGCCTGCTGTCTTTCATAAAAAATGAATAAAGGCTATGAGAAATTGATTTTGGGGAGATAAGTCAGAAGAAAAGATCCTGCGAAGAGTTGGGAGGAAATGAACTTTTTGTTTGTTTGTTTTCACAAATGAAGAAACATTGTAAATTCCAGGCAGGATATTGTTTTCTGCCAGATCATCTTTGGAAGAAGCAATACTGTGAAACCAAAAAGTTCTTTCTGAAAATATAATAAGCCCTAGAGGATCTCTTCTGGGTGGGTTTCAGTAAATATGATGAATCAATATTGTTTTTATTAACTCCCAATGGCTGAATTGGAAAAGCTTGATAAAGCAATAATATTTTTTAATAAATTGCCTTCTCTTTCCCTTCATCAGCAGATAATTTGTGAAAGATCTGTTTACAAGATATACATTATTATCAAAAGATCAAAGCAATTATTTTTGAAGCATTTTTCCTAAAATCTACTTGACAGCAATCTAGCGTATTGTTTCATTATATCTGGAATATTAATAGCATGACTAACACTGCTTTCATTATTCTGTTTATACATGAGTTCTCTAACGCCCATTTTAAAGATAAAAAAACATCAGAGAAATTAAGTAAATTACCCAATAAATTAAGTAAATTACCCAATAAATTAAGTAAATTACCCACAGGTAGTGAGGTAAATGACTGAAGTGGCATTAAATGCAGATAGGTCTACTACAGTCTACATCATTCACTGCAACATGGTACATCTTATCATTTGTATGCACACATAAGCTCGTGTACACTCCCATGCCACCATGCAGGACAATCAGACCAAAGGACAATGCACACAATTACAGAAACGTCCATCCACATATAGAAATATGCTGTGCATGGAACACTATAGCCCTAGGTCCATAATTCCATCAGATACTTCAGTAGTATCTGTGTGACACAGTCAGCACTTTTAATATGCTATTTAAATACACTGATAGTCAAGTCCCTTTACATATATATATATATATATATATATATATATATAATCTATATACCCAGAAAAAGAAAACCAGACACCTGTGGGTTATAAATAGGCTCTGAAAAAATTCCTAGATCTATAGTCTTTTTTTTTTTTTTTTTTTTTTTTTTTTGCGACACCAGGAATTGAACTCACAACCTCGCGCCTGCCAGGGCAGGCACTTAAGGCACTGAGCCAAACTCCCGGCCCTGGTTTTTTGAGGCAGGGTCGCTAGATCTATAGTCTTAAGAATTTGGCCTATGCACCTGCAATGGCCACACCAGCCAGGGAGAACAAGGAAGGAAGCTATGCAGTCCCTCATGTGCCAGTGGCTGCCCTGCCAGCCAGGGAGGACCAGGAAGGATGCCACGACCGTCCCTCGCTCCCCACCATGGGCCAGCTAGTGCAGTCTGAAAGAGAAGGAACCCCTCCCCCACCATAAGCAACTGTCTGATTTGGAGGAACACAGGCTGAGATAATAACAATTGAAGTAAAGAAACAACCAAATGTTTGTATTGTTTGATTGACTTTGCAAGCCTAAAGCTGGTAGCCAGAGCAACTATTTAGAGGATAACAATATGCAATGTAGTAACTACTGTGAATTTCCTACTGTTATCACTGTTTTGTTTTGTTTCGTTGTATTGTTCTGCTTTATGCCCCTTAAAATAAAAAATTTTAAAAAAAGAATTTGAAGGAAATTATGACAACCAAAGCCTCTAGTAACCTGAGTGAGAATGCAGTGCCCAGCTGAAGAGGAAGGAAGAAAAAAGACGAAGCTAAAAGAAGACACCAGATTGTTGGAAATTACTGGAAGTCAAAACTTCATCTTTTCTTTCTCTACTGCAAAAATACCTTTAATCCCTGGGGGAAAACATACAGTGAAGGTCAAAAAAGGAACTTTTAGAACCATGTGGAGTCCAACTTCATCTTGCTTGTGTGTCCTCCTTCACTTGAGTGTCTATTGCCTTGAGATGAGGAAGTTTATTAACAAAAGGAGATAGAGGCAAGGAGAAAGGACTCATGTTTACTGGATACCCACTAAGGACCACATATTTACCCAAGTGTTTTACATATTGTCCCTTGCCAACTGCCTTGAAAAGGTGATACTACCCCCATCTTTAAATTAAAGAAACTGAAACCCAGAAAAACTAAATAACTGGATTGAATTAACTTATCCCTTAAATATCAGATATGAGCTCAAGTCCAAAGTCTTTATACTACACTGGGAAATGAAGAAGTAGGTTCTGAACTTACCTTCTCCAATTTTACATCCATGAGGAGATTTTTTTTTGGTGGGGGGTACCAGGAATCAAACTCAGGACCTTGCATTTGTCAGGTAGTTGCTAGCACTGCTGAGCTACATCCCAGCCCAAGGAGATATATTTTTAAATATTCAGTTTATTACTATCTAAAGTAAGATGATAATTTATAACTTTGAATGCCAGATAAATCCACAAACCATTTTCCAAACCACTTTTTGGAGTACAAGTGGTTTTGCAGAATAATAATAAAACTACATTGCTCCACTTTTTGAGGCACAGATTCTCCCTTACTTTCCTTTTACAGAGTTTTGTATATATCAAGGGTTACTGTGATAAACATACTGTGAGTTGCCTTCTTGCAACACTGGCTGTATGTTTTCCTTCTCTTTCACTCGATCTCACTATGATGATGTTTTTGACTCTATAATATTCATAGAGGTAGTCGTGTGTCCAGCACCCACAAAAGCAGCTATCACTGCTATGGCTTCAGAAGCTACCAGGTCATCGTCTTCCCATCCTCCCACACCACCAGTAATACTTTCTATCTTTGCCCAGTGGCCAAAACTTATACTGCTGACACGATGAGATCTGAAAGTCCAATTAACCAATTAGTGGGAGAAAATGAAAAAGCAATCTTTGCTCATTCACACTGTATACCCATGGTGCCTGGTCCAGAGAATCATCATAGTGACAGATCCTAGGTATATTCAGAAACCCCAGCCTTCCTCAACACCAATCCACTACTCTTGAACCAAGATTTCTATAGTTGATCAGCCTGTTTTAGGATGTGGTCTTTCTCAAGAGAATTTTCATTCCCTGTAAAGACTAGCTTCAGATATATGAGAACCTAAGGGTAATCTCAGGTTTGATCCTCCCCAGAAAATTATATATATATGTATATATATATATATGGGAAAAATATATTTGTACATGGAAAATTAGTCCAAGGTATTTATGAGTGTGCTCCATGTTCATGAGTTTCTTAGTGACAGACACACAAAAAGTGGGTATTCTGATTCATAACTGACAAAAGTATTCTTTCACTAATTCATGTACTCATTCAACAAATATGGTTTGAGGGCTCATTTTGTGCCAGCCACAATAGGAAGAAATATTTTTGACATATGCTGGCCCTTTACACTTCATGAAAAAGCGATGTGATAAGTTCTTTGAGAATACTTTGGAGCAACTTAGTCAAGAAAAAGTTAAGTGAGCATCAAGATTTCTCTCCAATAAGTTTATATTTTCCACAGAAAGACACCAAAGTATAACCAAATTACATCAAATGGTAAGTGAACGGACATTTTCATTTTTTTATTGCATGAAATTTCAACAATACCTCTGTAACACAGAAGTTTCTTTGCGAATTTCTTAGCATGGGGTAAAAAGAACAGTTTAGTTGAGAAAGATGGGATCAGAAACAAGGTTGTGATTTAAATGAATTAGACAAAAACCAATGTAAAATAATCCCCAGGGATTAAGCCTGGTATCTTGGGGCCTGCATTCATATAACAGAAAAGGCACTTTTTTAAAGGGAAGTATAATACAAACAAAACTTACTTTAAAAATTTTTCAAAGACATATGACTGTGAGTATGCACTGTGGCTCATAAACTCGCTTAGGAAAGTGAAGAACTGTAAAGTTGAAACTTCATTAACATAATGATAAAACCCATTCTAAGACACCAATTCAAAGAAAGCACCATAAATGATAATAAATTCTCCTAACCAGTGGCCAGATGCACTTGAACTCATTACTTTTCTCAATTTCAGAATTTTCTCATATAATTGGTCTGTGTTACTTTGGAGGAGAAAAATGGAGAAGAGGAACATAATAAAATTTGTTTTTCTGGAATGTGTCTTTCTTTACATCAGTAGTCCACGATGGGAAATGTTCATGAACTTTTATAATAGACTCTGTGTTCTAGGAAAATTTCAACACCTTTTACACAAACAACACCCACATAAATTTGAAATGAATAGCCAGAGAGAACATGACTTTTCAACACTACTATCTAAAAACCATAGCAGAGGAACTTCCTGGATTAAATAAACAAATAAATCTTCATATGGAGACATCAGTTCTCTGAACTCATTTAATCTCAAACACAGTATTTCAGCAGCGTGGAATTGGAATTGAACTTGGAGTTGCAGAGAAGCAAGGATCAAGAGGGGCCCATCAGGAAAGTCGTTGAACTGACTCCCAGAGAAACAAGAAACCTGATCTGTAAGCCAGCTTTCTCAGGTGTAAGCCCTCTCATAATGACTGATTCTGATCAACTAACCCAACATCACCAGTATGGAATCAGGCAGACAAGAGCACAATCAGTTTCTGCAGGCTGATGCTATCCTCTGAGGAAACAGGCCCCGGATGTAAACTTTCTGAGGTCTGGCTCATGGTTTGTTGTAGAAGTACCAGACAGACCTTGTGTTTAAAATACATCTCAGATGTGAAAAGCAGATGCTTTCCTTTTCTCAAAGCACCTGTAACAATACACAGATTATGGATTTCAGGTTCCACCTGTCCTTGAGTAAATTTTAATGTTGAAAGATAAATCCTTGAAAGTAGGTCTAGCTAGAATTGTGTGAACTCCAGAAAGGAATTTTGGCATCTTCCTCTTCAAGTTCTATATATTAGCAGCTGTGACATTCAGAAGGCTGGCAGAAGCACAAGTTTAGAGGTAAAGCAAAACAATAATTTTCTTGACACTTTTTATCAAGGGCTATATCCAATATTACAGACTATTGTTGGTAGAACATGTTTAAGGAAAGTTTCCCACATCAAAGTTTGATTGGTTGGTGGGCAGATGTAACTTATTTATATACTAATATGAATACATTAATGTTTATATTTATGTAATTTATAACATAAATGTAATTTATAACATAAATATTTTAAATACATTGATATACACAATCCCTCCTTTTCTTTTCTCTTTTTTCTTTCCTTCTTTCTTCCACATGAAGTAATTATGAGACTTCAGAATGAAACTTAATCTTTCAAGATAGATGCTAGAATACAGCGATGAAAAAGGCTAGGTCTATGCACTGAAGGAGCTCATGTCAAGTAGGGTCCCCTCAAGTAAATACATACCTGAGGTAATGTCTCAGAGACTGAGATAGAGGGCTGAGCAGGGCACAATCAAAGCATGAAGGCAATGTTAAGGCAGAATTTGGAAAGTCACGCCATGGAAATTTAAAGGAACAGAATCCTAATCACTAATGATTCTTGTGTATGAGAAGGTACAAATGGAACTCCACTGACCTATCAAAATAGCTCAAGAAGTTCAGCCTGTTTGAAAACCTGGCTATAAAAACTGAAAAGGGTAGTCCATGTATGAAGAGGCCAGCAAAAGTCGGATTTTGGTATACCTTGAAAGACATACTAAGGCTTATATTTTTTGCCTGCTACCATTGAGGAGCCATATGTGAATTTTTCATGGGAGAATGATTTGATTATTTCTGGAGTTTTGTTTTATTTTGATTTTAAGGATCACTCTAAGTTAACTGCATGAATAATGGACTGGAAGATAGAAAGCTATGATCATGAGGGCATGTGGAAGAATATGGTCCCAGGCTTTGTTGACAGTACTGGCCTAAAAGAACAATGGAGGTGCTAGGTAAAAAAGAAGACACTCAAGAATTTTTTGTTCGTTTGTTTTTTTTTTTGTACCAGGGAGCGAACTTACAACCTCATGCCTGTCAGGCTGATGCTTACGCCACGGAGCTAAATCCCCTGCCCAGCACTCAAGAATCTTAAGGAAGTAGAATCATCCTGACACTGTCATTATTTAATGCAAGCTGGAGAAATAGTTTAAGTTGCCTCCAAAGCATCTTGCTGGGGAGAAGGCTAAAAAGGGGACTTAGGGAACAAAGAGAGACAGAGTTAAAGAGTAACAGCTGAAAGAAACCTTGGGGATAAAGTACAATAGTAATTATTTTTATAAAATACTATGAGATAGCCAGAACTTGGGGTTCATGTTTTCAAATCATGTATTCTTCTAGCAATATTTAATTTATAAAACACTTTTGTACATTAGCTCAATTTCATTTTTGACCTTAGATGCACTCTGCATGAGAGGCAGAGTATGCATTATGAACCCAAGATTAAAAAATGAGGAAATAGAGCTTGGAGTGATTAAGAGGCATGGACAAGGTCACATAGCTGAGCAAAGGTTTGGTAAAGAGCTCAAATACGGTTTCTTAGTTCTAGTGCAATACAAGAATGAAAGAATGAACAGAACACCCTGTAGAACTTGATTTTCCTTTGCCTGACGATTTCTGCATTTGGCACAGTGTAGGATACCTTCAATGTCTGACTTTGTTAGGATTTCTCCATGAAGGTGCATCAGCAGAGATCTAAGGTCTTACATGAGTTGCCTAAGATTATGGTTAAGCTATTGATGTATCCAGAGATTGAACGACCCCTTTCCTTGAGTTCTGAAGCAATAACTGTTGCACTCAGGCTATGGCCTGAGACTGAAAAGGATGAGGCAGATATATTGTCATCTTTTCCTTCTGTGGAAAACACAAAAGAAAACAGAAAAATATGCCATTTCCTTCAGGTCAAGCGACAGACACTGACCTTTGGTAGTCCATTTAGAAAGCTCCAAAATAAACACATAATCATGTAAGCCAAAAGAAAAGAAGCCAAATTAGGAACATCAACTTTCTTCTTACCTAGAAAAAGAAAAATTTTCATGTTACTCTATGTAGGACATTAGAAGAAAAAATAAAGTTACTTAAAATTTGGTTATAAATTGAAGAATAAGAAATGTAATATGCATTTAACGTGTTTGCAAATTCTCAGAGTGACCTGCAGTTGGAAAAAGTTCTTTAAATATTAGTTTAGCTCTTGCAAACTCCATCAAGTAATCCATATATTTCTACTATGCTCTTTGCCTACTCGTCATAACTGAAAGCAGTGTCCCCCCTCATATTATTTTATTTGGTTGACAAAAATGTACTGCATTCCTCTCTCATCTCAGAAAAGAGAAAAACACTTGCAGAGCTATTTGCACAGTTAAACATAGCCGTGGAAATAACTGTTTCTACTTAATACACCTTCAGTTTCAAACTGAAGTTGAAAGGGATGTTGTTTAGCAAAATTAACAGCAGCCTTCATTACAACTGACACATAGTCTTTTTTCTTCACATGCTTTTTATCTCTTGATGACCAGAGCACCATGCTCTGCTCACTTCCTTCCTAACTCTTAGAATGCAGCATGCACCTTCTCAAAATTCTTTATTGGGTCCTTCTGTTCCTGAAATCTCAGAATTAATTCTGCCTCTCCTCTCTTTCTTACTCACACCTCCAAACTTGTATATATCTCATCCTTTCAATAGAACCTCTGTCCTCATTTCTCCAATAATTGTATTATTGAACCTATTTTTTTAAATCTATATTGATACTATCAACAGCTAACTCTACATCTAATAAGCATCTTATACATGACATGAAGACTCCTGTGGCTACACGCACTCCTATCTCCACATCTACCTCCTCACATCTTCCTCAACTCAGCAAATGACGTCGCCATTTTTGTAGCTGTTCAGAACAAAACACAAGGGCTCATTCTTGATTCATCCAATTCTCAAGCATTTTACATCAACTCCCTTAGCACACTCTGCTCTCTACTCAGAACACATTCCAAACAATTGCTTCTCATTATTTTTATCATTTCTCACATGAATTGCACTGATTACTTTCTAACTTGCCTCTATCCTGTCTCCTTAGGTCTGTCCTCATTGAACAACGTTCAATGTGCATTAAAAAAAAATTAAGTTAAACCATGGGACTCTTCTTAGAATAAAATCCAAACTCTACATCTTGACCTACGAAGTTACATATGACCTGCTTTCTGCTTCCTTCTCTGATCTCGCTTCCTATCACTACGCTTTGCTTGCTCTGCTTTGAATGCAATGCTTTTGATTGCCTGCACATCCAAGCACTTTCCATGTCAGGGCCTTTGTCCATGCTATTTATCTTCCTGTAGTGTTCTTCCTGCAAATGTTTACATAGCTCAAGTCTTATCACCCTCAAATTCTAAGCTAAAGATCATTTCCTCAAAAAGCTTTTCTTTACCACCACAGATTTACTACATTTTTTTCTCTCTATAATCTGCTATAATTTTCTTGAAAATGTTATCAGCACAAAAATTAGATGTATCAATTTTATTATTTTTCTATTCTAAGGGTTTCTTTCCTCAGCTATAGTAAATCTAAGTTAGTAATGACCATCTTTTTTTGTATCACCAAGGTATTCTAAATTTCTAAAAATGTTCCTTATATGTAGTAGGCACCAAACATCTGTGTATTGATGAATTAGTTAATAAATGAATGTGTCTGCAAGATCCAATCTCTTTGGTAGATAATGCTCTAATTTTTTTTTTAGTTTTAGCTGCATAAAATAAGCAGTAAGTAGGTAGGGCTTTCCTAATGCTAAAGTAAAAAAAATTATTGATATCAACGTTTACATCAGTCTGAGACTATCATAATAACTGGAGAAAATATCTGTTCCACACAATAGCTAGATGATATCAACATCATATACCTTACTGTTGGCAATATTATTAACAGAAGTGTGGAACAACTTTCTCCAGAAAATTCTGATAAGACAAATACTGGTATTGCCTGACATGTTTGGGATATTCCCTCATTCTTTCAATAAAGAACATCTCAGTGCCTACTATATGTCAAATCTGTGATCAATACAAGTAGGATCTCTCCCTCATGCTACTAACAGGGAAGCCTGATGTTGAGCAAATAATTACCATGAGACAGAAAAATGGTAGAACTACAAACCATTAGAGAAAACCATGGCATTCACATTTAGAGACAGGAAAATTCAGTTTACAAAGAAAATATGGCTGACTCCTGACCTACTGCTGGCTTATGGTAGATTTAAGGCTTCAATTTCAATCTCCTTTGAATCAATTTTTGCTTAAATTATGAAACGAGATAATATAACATACATTCTGATTTTTCTAGAGCAGTACTGGCTTATCCCTGTTGTTATTAAAAGCTCTCTTTTATCATTCTTAAATGAATCTTGGTTTGGTTAATACCTTAACTCTCTGTCTCTCTGTCTGTCTGTCTGTCTGTCTGTCTCTCTCTCTCTCTCTGCCTATACTAAATTAGAACACAAGAACCTTGACACGCCTACCATATCTATTGCTTTACTAAAAAACAAGTCTTTCTCCTTTCATGAAAAGTGCCATATCTGAGATGATTGAATTCTAATGATAGTTGTTTAGGCTAGAAATCAAGTCATTGTTGAAGTGAGAGGACCTTGTCTGATAAGGTTTTAGTTGACTGGTGGTTAATGGGTTCTGTTTCTAGTTCTAACATCGAGATATCAGCAAAACAGCAGAAGCAGTCACTCAAAAACATACAGGTATGGTTCTCACAGTGGCAGAGGCACTAAAGTGGAAGCTATCAATAGAAATACTTCCAAGCAGCAAAATGACTATGTCACTAGGGGCTTCTGTTCTGTCATGAACATCAGAGAACACTATTATTCTTTGAAGTTTAATGCTCAATTACTAATGTTTTTGTTGGTTTCCTTATTTTCCTGTGGCTTACAAACTACAAATGCATGGCATATTTACCATATATGTGTGTTTTTTCTTTCTAAGTGTCCACATGGTGCACTTGGTCCCCATCCTGGCTTCCACATGTCATATTCCAGATTATCACATTCTTCCATACTCAAAGAACAGGTAAAATAATAGTCTTTTTAGGAAAATTTATACAGAGAATTATCTATTTGGGTCCACTCCTTAAATCAGCTCATAGGAGTCTTACCTAGCCAGGCTCTGCTGACCTTGAAGGGAGGATCTACATTTCACCACACAGGTCTTTTCCACCTGCAGGTCTCTGTAGTGTCAACTGAGCAACTGGGTGACTGAGAAAGCAGTTTGGTCTACAGGGAACACACAGGCTGATTGCACTAGAAGTCCCATTGCAAATGAAGCTATCTGAGAATGTTGGGGTCTATCACTTGGAGACCTTGGGGACACTGGATTATTGCATTTCACCTAGGAAGAGGACCAGTCTGACCCCACAGAACTCTAACCATGGGTACAGGTCCCCCCACGGAGAGAAGAGCATATGGCAGTCATCTTGCTCATTGCACAGGTAATGCACAGTGACCACCCATGCTCTGCTCATTGACTCATTGCAATGGACAGTGCAGAAATATCCGCTCTGATTTTTATATGACTTTACTTTCAGGATGAATTAGTCACATCAGAACAACCATTCCACATTCAGTAGGACATCAAGTATTTATGAGACAGAGGTTATTCACCTCGTTCTCAAGTGACCATCAAAATTAGTTTTATTCTCACAGGAAAAGTATTATAAAATACAGAAAGGAGTCCTAGGCATGGCATGATATGAGCAGGACCACTAAAACTCCAGGCAGCTGGCTGTACAAGTGCCTAAGTCCTGATAAGGGAATCTAGAGAACACTTCATAGCATCTACTACAACAATCTGCAATTTCGGGAAAAGTGCACAATATTCAAAAGAAATAATTGCTAATTTTAATGAACTACTTGAAATTCTTTTCTGAAACATAGCTGGGTATAAATAATCAACTGTATTCCCATTGCTAACAAGTAGCAGGCGTTTGATAAATCTGACATTATCAATGAACAATGGAGAAGTAGCCTCTGTGTACTTTTGCCTTGTGTGAAGTAATTCTGTAACTGTAAGGAAGGAATTGGATAGAATCCTAATTGGGTAGAATTTCAACTTTTGACACCAAGAACTGGTCTAGCAACATTTTGTAACTTGGTATATCAGAAGACATTAGAGAAAATAATAAATGCTATATATTTCCAAAGAGTTATGGAGGAAAGAATTCAGAAAATGTTTCACTATTTTATCTTTTCTTTGCCCTTAATCTTGCTTGCTTATGCATACTCATGCATAAGAATAATATAAAGGTTACAGAACTCTAGGGGTTGATTTAAATCTTTCTGGCCCTTTGAACATTTACACAGAGCAAATCCCCCTTTTTTTGTGCTCAGTTGAAATTTATGTGGCATACTTTGCAATGGGATGAGGAAATTCCTAATAAATGTTGCCATAATTATTTCACCTTGGGAAAGTAAAGGTCAAGCTGAAAATATTTAGAAGCTTGAAGTTATTGCATTATAGATGCTTTTGCATTTCTTAGTAGGTACTAACTGTAAAAGTGTATTAGAATTAGTGCTAGAACAGTATCTGACTCAGCCAGGAATGAGCTCATACCGCTAATGACTTAGGAGTGAATGAATAAATCATAAAACGACCCCATCGCCCCTCCCCATTTACTGCAATAATCCTGGGAAAGATGGAAACAGCACATGCCTCTACTTCTGGTAACTGACATGGAAAGGAAATACAGAGCCTTAAGAAATCTGTGGGCACTTGGAATTGGCTATCTAGAGCAAGAAGCAAGTAACACAGAAGTCAAGTGGGCACTGGCATTAGCATACTTAGGATTAACTCTGGCATTAATAATCTTTATTAAGTGGTCAACACTGAGGCATCCAACTTAGTCTTTCTGTGCCTCAGTCTCTTTTTCTGTAAGTTGGGATAATAATAGTGCATATCTTGCAAAGTTGTTTTGAGGATTAAATCTGCTAACTATAAAGAGCTCTTGGAAATAATAAAAGTTTACTAAGCATTAACCTTGTTTTTAATTGCTCTCTAGTTGGTGCCTTGAGACATAATTTATCTGCATTCCTTGTTAGGAGGCCTGGCAGGAAGTTCAGACAGGGAGAGGCCACTGCTACCATGATTTCTACTAGCTCCATCCATAAGAAAGGACGCTGTTACATGGAAGATGGGCAGAACAAGCAGGTCTGGTATGCGCTGCTCGGGAACTAGAACTTTATCCTTGCAGTATCACTGGGTCTTTGAATTGTTTTGCGGATAGAAATTTGTTGGTGGGGAAGAACAAAAGTACAAGCAAGAATGGAGTAAACATAAAAGAAGTTGTGTATGTGTGTTTTCTTGTGTGTTGTTTGTTGGTTTTTAAGAGATGGGTTGAAGGTCCCATAAATAAAAATCATTTGTGTTTAGTCCCAGTCTGTTAAGGCAAAATTTCAGATTTGTTTATGAATCTTTCTTGCTGTTGCTTCATCCTCAAAAATGTAGTCTTTACTTCAAGATTCAGGATGGCTACTCAAAATGTAGGCATCGTGTCTCCATCCCAGGCATTAAGGACACAAAGAGAAAGCTGTGCACCTTCAAGAACATTTCCTTACAATGGCTCAGTGATATGACTGCCTCAGATGCTCATAAATTTGGAAAATTTAGTCATTTCAAGTGGCCATGTAATTACAAGATGGCATTAGCAGTCTTTCTACCAGCTATTGTAGATGATAAGAAGCTATATTAATAAAAAAATTTATTTGTATGGAAGGATGTAGCTCAGTCCAAAGGGCTTGGATTTAATCTCCAATACCACAAAGCAACACCACCTCCACCACCACCAACAACAACAATAACAACAACAACAGCTATATGATGTGAGAATGAGCCACCAACGTCTTACAACAGAAAGAGTCAAGCCCATCAACCAAGGAATGGATAAAATGATGTGACCTTTTTATACAGTGGAATACCACTCAACCATAAAAAATGATGTGCTTGAAACTTTTTTTTGTTGTTGTTTGTTTTGTTTTGTTTTGTTTTTGCGGCACCGGGGATTGAACTCACAGCCTTGCGCCTGCCAGGGCAGGCGCTTAAGCCACTGAGCCAAACTCCTGGCCCTGGTTTTTTTTGAGGCAGGGTCACACTATGTAGCTCAGGCTGGCCTTGCACTCGCGTTGTAGCCCAAGCCGGCCTGGAACTCACAACGCTCCGCCTACCTCAGCCTCCCGAGTGCTGGGATTAAAGGCGTGCGCCACCACGCCCGGCTTGCTTGAAACTTTTATAGGTAAATGGATGCAACTCAGGACCATACTCATTAGTGAAATAAATCAGTCTCCCTAGTGTGAGGAGCCCAAAGAGTAAATAAGATTCAAACTGTACAGATATTGTGAAATGGGAAGAAACTGTTCAAAAGGAAAGAGAAACTGGGATAGTATTAAGGAGAAAAGGAAAAGAAAAGGAAAAAAAAATATATATATATATGTGAAAGTTAAGATAGTTGTACTACTATTTTCTCTTATTTCATTGAGAAAAAGATTTGTGCTAATATTGTTTGTACAATTTTTCATGTCTATATTTTATAATCTGAGTAACTACTTTGAATGTATTAATCATTTTTACTCTCCTGCTATACTGTTTTGAATTTTTTGTCTTTAAAATAAAATTCAAATACTTGGAAAAAAATAATAGAAAGAGTCAAGAAATATCCCAGGTTTCTGGACTTTCTAAAAGAATACAGAAGCGGGGCTCGGGAGGCTGAGGTAGGTGGAGTGTTGTGAGTTCGAGGCCGGCTTGGGCTACAACGCGAGCGCAAGGCCGGCCTGAGCTACACAGTGCGACCCTGCCTCAAAAAACCAGGGCGGGGAGTTTGGCTCAGCAGCTTACGTGCCTATCAGGCAGGTGCAAGGTTGTGAGTTCAATCCCCGGTACCGCAAAAAAAAAAAAAAAAAAAAAAAAAAAAAAAAAGAATCAGATAGTTTCAAGGACTGAAACTTGTTTGTAGGAAAGATCAGGAATCCCCATGTAAGACAATTAAGTATAAGATATTTGTGATACAGCCCAATGGAAAATATATTTTTTGTTGTTGTTTAATGTATTTGTTTTAGTTATCTTTTTTGCTGAGACCCAAAATTAAAAGAGGAAAGGTTTATTGTAGCTCACAGTTTGTAGAGGATTCAATTCATAGTTGACTGGCTCTGAGACAGGGTGGCATGGCAGAGGGGCATCGCAGAGCAGGCAGCAAGCAGAAAGTAACAAGTAATCAGCAGTGAACCTTTTTCTGTCCCTTGTATTTTATCCAGGCTGCCCACCCTTAAGGCAGGTAACACTCACACCATTAATCCTAGCATTGTATCCTTGATCCCAGATCACACACCCTAGATTCGACCACCTATGACTGACATGCTACCCGTGACCCCATGAGGCTTTGGAGGGACATCTAGATACAAACTATAACAGTATTCCACAGTAATTAGTTACAAGTTGATAGTCTGTGGATAGAATATCATGATCACAAGCTAAGCACAATTATTGCAACACTAGAAGTTTATTCTTATATTTTCTTTTTTAAAACTTAATTTATTAACACATGTGTATAGCACAGAATGTTTACATTCACTGTGGAAAGTTGGTACATGTACATAGCACATCTTATTTCATATTTTTATCCCCTTTCCCTTCCCTTCTCCCCCTGCCACCCATCTCTTGATCTCTTTCATTTTATTTTACATGTTTGCAGCACCTAATGTTTATATTCCAAATGAAAAATACATTTAAACAGCTGCACTTAAACTTGAAGCTACCAGGAGATAAAATCCAATTTGAGTTATCCGTATACTAGTCAGTGAGGTAACTTCGGCCCTACTTTTTCTTTTCCTTCTTTATTTTTTCTCCTCTCTCTCTCTTCCTTTTCTTTTTTTTTTTTAATTTTTTTTTTTTAACAAGGTTTCACTATGTAGTGCAGGCTGGCCTGAAACTCAAGGCGATCTTCCTGCCTCAGCCTCCCACATGCTGGGATTACAGACTTGCATCACCACACCCAGGTCCTCTTGTCTCTTGTTATATCTTAATTGAGTCTTGGGATATGACTAGTGATGGTAATATCCCAGAAGGTCTGGCCATGTCAGACCCTGTGTGACACGAGTAACTCTACTTCACACAAGTTGGGAAGGACTGGATGGAAATAAGGAACATAGTAAACTGGAACAAGTGGGGAAATTATTTTACTATGGAGAACCAGAATGGAGACTATTACACAAGTCACAGCACAAAGGGAAGTTATAGGAGAGAAGAGCCGACCAGAGAGGCCCATACTATTGTGGCCATGCAGATGAGCACATGAGAGCCAGGTGCAATCCAGGCATGCCACCCCAATATTCTGACCATTCTGACACTCGGGCAATGGATGAAATACTGTCTTGTCCCCATTCCTTTACCCAGAGACTCAGCAGCTAGTAACTTTTTTTTTTTAAAGGTGATTTTCTCCAATTATAAATTCTTCACTGAGATATGGCTTTTTAAGTAGTAGCTCAGTGTCCTAAATTCAAATAGAAGTGCAGTCCTGATTTCTCCCCAATAGGTGGTCCTGCATCACAGCACTCAGGCTGTGCTCAGATCTCCAAGTGGATCAGGGACAAGGAACAGTTTCCAGCTCCTAGTGATATAGTGCTGGAGGTATTGTCCAGATGGAAAAGAAAGAGATGTTTAATTTTCTCCCCTTTACTAGCAGCAGTCCTCGACCGTGGAAGCATGTCTGCATACAGCCATGAGTTATGTCTGAGGATTCATTTAAATCAAACTTGGCAACCTGAAGCCCAAATGGTCAAATCAGGCCCACTGACTAGCTTTTGCAAGCCAAGTTTCCTTGAAACACAGCCACAGATATTCATTCAATATCATCTCTGGCTGTTTCAATGCTGCAATAGCAGAGTTGAGTAGCTGTGACGAACACTGTGTAGCCTAACTGGGCATGGTGGCACGGAATTTGCACTGACACACTCAGTCAGGAGGATAGCAAGTTGAAGTCCAGCCTGCACAACTTAGTGACTAAGTGAGATATTATCTCAAAATTAAAAAATAAAAGCTAAAAATAATTTCTGAAGGCTGAGGATATAGCTCAGTGGGAAGACCCTGGATTCAATCTCCAGTACACCCGCAAGCACATGCATTAAAAAGAAAAGACTGCATGGCTGAAAAATTTAAAATATTTCCTATTTGACTGGTTAGGGAAAGTTTGCCAACCCTTAATTCAAGTAGTATTAATAAAACACTTAACATAGTAATTAACACATAGTAATTACTAACAAGTTATACATGCTTTTATTTTTGTTTTTAGAATCAAATCTTGATTGCTAAGGTTCTTGTTATCGACAATTAGATTTATAGATTTTAAGCACTTTGGGAGAACAATCCATGCTAATTTACATGTTAACAGTAGTTAAATTTTCCACATCTCTCTACTTTACTTGAAGGCTTATGTATATAAGATTCGGCCATATGGATATTTTATGTAGG
>RJWM01020885.1:0-36324 GCA_004363535.1 Dasyprocta punctata
GCTGTTGGGATGGAGCTGGAATTGTTCAGAGGTTCAGAATCAAATAGAGCTGAGTTTGAACACCAGCTGTAATACTGCCTTTCCTTATGACCTCAATCATATTAGCTAAGCTCTTTAAAATCTAGATCTCATCTGAAAAATGGAGGGAATTATTTTACTAATGCACTGGGCTGAGCAGGATACCTCTCTGAAGTAAGTACATCATACCTGTCATTTGTTGTGTATTCTTAATGTGTTTGTTTCTCTTGATTTAAAAAAAAATTGAGTGTGGGTTTTCTGTGGAAAATGGGAATAAATCTAAAACTCTAGGTGTCTGAATCTCATAAACAAAAGCTTAGGAATGTTTGAGCCTTTTCTCACCCTTAGTTCTGTAAATATTGCTTGCTGACCCTTTTAAAGAAAACTTGGGACATTTTAAAGGGACTATTCATTGTTCTAAATATTAACCAGTGAAAGAAATCAGGTGCTAATACTGTCTGTGCACCTCTTCTTACCAGTCTGTGGGTGTCCCATGGGTTTAATGGGAGATACTGAGGTTAGACCCTGGAAAGTTTCTTTTCAGAAACACATACACACACTGGTATGCAGAGACACAAACAGATACAGAGACACACGGTGACACAGAGACACACACAGACACAGACACACAGTGACACATACATAGAGACACACAGACACAGAGACACACAGTGACACACATAGACAGACTCACAGACACATGCATATCACACACAGACACATACTATTGCAACCTGGAAAGTACTAGACAAAGAAAATTGTTAAAAAGTTGCTACTCAACCTGCATCAGAACCCTTTCTCTAGAACTACAGCCCAAGAACCTGACCTGCTTAACATCAGATAACTGAGATGGGCAGTCTATAGATTATGATATGAGACTCACTAGGAAAGTCAAAGAATTGTGTAAGTTTACTACTTATGAGAAACAATCTCTGTAAATTTCTTCACCTGTAAAATAAGAAAACAAGTTCTTAGCAGACATTAGACTGTTATTAACTTCATTGTTTGTGAAAGGCAATTGGTTAACTGGAATCAGACTCAAGTTTAAACCGTAATTCTTTTACTACTGAGAGAAGTAAGTTCAAACAATAATTAACTTCCCTGTGTGTAGGTTTCTTGTTTTTGAAATGTGAGTAATAATTATTGCTGCACTTTTTATTTTTCTCTAAATTAAATTAGGTGAAGTTTGTAAAACAGTGTTGTATGAAAGGAGAGAAGGTTAGCATTCCCCTTGACAAGGATGGAAGAAGCCGTTGGGCCTGACAACACACATACAGTTAAGGCATTGCCACCTACTTTGTGGCATCTAACCACTGTTTTTGTCTCTCTAGTGTAAGAAACTGAAAGAGTAAATAAGATACAAAATCTTCAATAAATATTGTGAAAGAATAAGAAATTGCTCAAAGGGGAAAAATAACTCAGATAGGGAAAAGGAGAAAAAAAGGAAGAGAAAAGAAAAAAGATATGTTTGTATATATACACTTAATATTACTAAGACAGTTTTACTACTAATTCTATTAGTTCTTGAAACAAAACAGTTACCATTTGTAGGATTAGATCAATTTTGCATGTCTGTATCTGGTAATTCAAGTAACACTTTTGAAGATAACTATGTAAAACAACAGAGTTTGTTATGTTCCCACTACCTTGTTTTGAAAGCCTACATTGTTATTGTTTTGGGCTCTTTGTTATCTTATACTTTGTTTTGTTTTGTTTTGTTTTGTTTTGTTTTGTTTTTCCCTCTAATACAGAAAAGATAGATGTACATGTATAGGCTTATATATGCCTGGGACTTCTCCTAAAGAGTTTACAAGAATTGATTTTATTATGTGTGATGGTATGAACAGTTACATTGAAGAAAATGAGACATCATGGTAGCCCTTGCTGGTTTCCTATCATCTTGTTGTGAAGTCCAGTAATGCTTTTATTCTTTGTTTTGATTGGTTTTAGTCTGTTTTGTATTATTTGATTTCAGTATGTGTGAAAGTATGGACAGCTATTTTGAAGAAAGCAAGAGACATTATGGTAGCCATTATTGATTTCCTATTATCTGGTTTTGAAGGTCCATAAGGTTCTAATTCTTTTGTTTTGATTGGCTTTATACTATTTTGTTTTGTATTAATTTATTGTGTGTGAAGGTATGAACAACTATTTTGAAGAAAACAAGAGACATTATGGTAGCCACTGTTGACTTCCTGTTGTCTTGTTTTGCAATCCTGTGTTACTTGCATTGTTTTGCTCTGATCTGCTTTGTTCTGTTTTGTTTTGTTTTATTCTCTTTAAAATAAAGGTTTGTAAAATACTTGCAAGAAAGGACAACTCTAGGTAGGATGTAGTAAATGATATACCCCATAACAATAAAAATTACTATTATTTCCTCTTCTAGCCATCTGAATATACCAAGACATATGTATGTCCTTAGTGTCATCTTAATTGTACTCATGCATATAAGTGTACATTGTTCATGTTATATTATTTAATAATGACATAATGAAATTTTTCATGTTGGATGCTTATATCATCAGTAACTTAACCTAAGTATTAATATGATGATTTTGATTATTACCTTTGGAATTAGTGTGAGATATTAATATTACAAATTCTTTGCATTTTAAGGGGCTTCTGACTGTTTCCATTTTGTTTCTTTTGGCTGCTGTTTGAAAATTCAAATGATACATTCCAGGAATCAGTATGCTGACAGAGAGGAAACTAACACTGATCAGATATAATGAATAGTTTCCACAGAGGCCCAATAATATAGAACTGAATTTGGCATTGAGATGGATTCATTTTTATTTTTGATGGTGATTATTTTCAATACAGATTTAAAGATATCTGAAGCATTTCAATGTGCATTTTTTACAGTTTTAAATTCCTCTGTGAAATACTAGTTCAAAGTGGTTAGAGAACAAATAAATTTTAGAAACCTTTATATGTAAGAAAAATTACTTTTTTTATAAAATTACACATTTGCAGGCTCTTCCCTTTTATAAACAAATTTTAGTTTAATTTTATGAAATTAAATTAATGGTTTAAGCCACTTGATTTTAAATTTTTCATCAATTTCCTTCTCTTTCTTTGGTGTACTACCTCAGATTTTAAAGAATATGTTTATATTTTCAGTATGAGCTCCTGGTAACAATTTCAATGTGATAACAATGATTGACATAAGAGTGTTAAATATACTTAGGCAGTAGGCTAAGGACTTCATCTATATTTATTATTTCAGTGTATTCTCCCCCATAATACCATAAGTTAAACACAATATTCTGTTTGATGTGATTTGCAAGGACAGAACATTTATATGAATGCATTATTAAAAGTGATCTGGGACATCAGTAAACTACAATAGATTCATTTCCAGAAAACTTGGGCATTGGTTCTAATATTTTCATACCTAAATTTCCATTCTGTTGAAACCAAATAACAATTTAAAAATTAAATTATGTCTTAATATTCTACCCTTTTATTACAATACAGTAGGATAATAAAATTCACCACCATAATCATTTTTAAGTGTGCACGTCAGTAGCATGAGTGCATTCACATTATTATCCACTGCCACCACTATCCATTTCCAGAATCTTTCTATCTTGAAAGTTACATAACTTTTGAATTCATACAAAAAAATTTTAGTCATAATTCTACCAGGAATTCTTAATCAGTAACCTATGAATTTTTAAGAGTCCATGAAATCAAATGTGAAATATTATATAGTGAAAAGTGTACATAACTTTCATCAGGGTCTCAAACTAACTTATGAACAAAAATTTTGTAAATGCCATTAAATTAATTTGGTAAATTTTATAAAATGAAAATGTACAAAGTCTATACGTCTGTTATTATAATTGAACCAATTTGATTTTATTACTTTTCCTATTGATTTTCACTTAATTTCACTGTTGCAATAATTTAAAATCTATTTTTCCTTTTATTCTTTATTATTAAATTTACTTTCACCTCTCAAGTTGTATTTAGAAATTTGACTGTAGGGGACATGTTTATTATTGACTAATTATTTCTTTCATCATTTGATGATTACTGTAAAACTAAGCTATGGGATTCTGGGAACCAAGTATAAGTCATATTTACTAAAAGTACTAAAAATTTGGAGAAGTTCCTAGAGTGAAGACATACAGAATGGAGCATTGCTCTTCAAGATGTAGTATGAAAACCTGTGTGACACACTGACTTTTTACTACCAGAACTATGTAGGACAAGAAGTAGAGAGCTATTAGTTAGAAATTTTTATGACAATTTGGCACTGCTTGGCATCCAAGTACATGAACATTTTATGATCAAGTGCATAGCAGTTCTGATCAAGGTCAACCTGGACTACATAGCAAAATTCTGTCTCAAACAAAGCAAAACAAAACAAAGAAGAATTCTTAACCACAAATTGTCTGAGAAACAATAGTGTAAACTTCTTGGCTTACAGGCTACTTTTATTCTAATATAGAAATAATCCAAAAACTCAGAATTTTCTATCAGAATTTTAAGGTTTTAAGTTTATGAAACTAGGAATGATGCTTATATTTTCCCACATGTAATAGGTTTTTCAAATTGTGGCAGTCCATTACTAGGCAAGTTGAGGGGGCCACTAAACTGCCAGTGTCCATGAGGGACATATTTATTCTCTTTCCTCATTCTTGAAATTGTATATATGTATAATATATATATATATATATATGTGTGTGTGTGTGTGTGTGTGTGTGTGTGTGTGTGTGTGTGTGAATTTATGTGTATGTAAATAAGAGCACCAACTATTATGGAGCAATTCAGAGAGACAGAGTAGTGAGTATGGAGGTGAGGGTTGGTCTGTGAGAATAGATGAGAACATGAAAAAGAAAGTAGAGAGAGAGCACAGTAAGAGCCAAGCACTCCTTCTTGGTGTGCGCTAGTATACTGTTTGGGAAAGTCAGAAGGTCAGCTGGGAACATAGCAATTTCATAGACTTACAAGCTTTTATGTAACTATCGTTATTATTAATATTAATAATACTTAGATATTATATTAATAATCACTGAGGAGCAAAGTAATTATTAGGATGATGAGATAGTGATGAAAGAAATTTAGGCACCTGGGTTTATAGTAGAAAGACTCAGAGTCAGATTGCAGGTGAGAAGCAGTGTGGTCAAGAACAGAGTTTTCTAAAGAGAGGAGAGGAAATAAAGATAACAGAGAAATGGGCTAAACTGCTTAAACTAGTTAAAGAGAAGTTGTAAATTCCTGAAAAATAGATTTCACCAGTACAACTAGAAAGAGTGGTTACTTTTTCCTTGAGTGTATTATGCTTTAGACTAATGGTAATTAAGAACACTTGCCATAAGTTCTGTGAAATTTCTCCAGTTGATAGGTGAGATCTGTACACCCTTTCCACTTTTAGTGGGCCTGGAAATTGTTTATAAACAACAGAACATAGGAGAAACAATTGTGCAAAACTTCACAGGCTACATCGTAAGCAGTGATACAGCTAACACTTCATTCTCCAGAATGTATGTGTCTGGAAGCTAGAGGTGAAATGTAAGGAGTCTGACTCCTGGGAGGTCAGCCCAGCAGGAGATGCTGAGTGACATGGGGAGGACCTTGTCTTTTCACTCACTGCTGAGACAAAATACCTGACATTCAAAATTAGGGAAGGAAAGGTTTATTTCTTAAGAGTTCTCAGGGGTTTCAGTCCATACTTAGTTGGCTCCAAGGCAGCATGGCATGGTGGGGCAGCCATTCATGATAGCCACCAGACAGCAAGGCGAACTGGCAAGAGAGTGAAAGATGCACCTTCCTCTCCCCCTTACACTATATGTCAGCTCCACTCCTGGGCGGGTGCAACACTCACATCACCAGTCCCAGTGCCAGACAACAAACCAATCACAAACGCCAGACTCAGCCCTGACCATGCCACGATTACATGAGACTTTGCGGGGGACACAGGATCAAACCCATACACACCCTATAGGTGCCTCAGTCCTCAGTCCTGGTGTTTGAGTTGTGTTGACCCAGAGAACAGATGTGCTAGTGGGTTCTATGATTGCAGCTCTCAGGTGACAGCCCTAGCTTTAACGTTTCAAGGTTGAGATATAGTCGAGACAGGTTTTCTCCTGCCTGGACTTTGGATTTATAGAATCCATGGGTGTAATAAATGTTGTATAAAATAACATAAGGTCATTAAGTTTTGTGTTACTTTAGGACTTAGTAATAGGAGCTGAAACAGATATTAAGTTACATTAGGTACAGTTTTTCAGCTAAAATTATGACAGCTATTTTAAAGAATCATGCTACTGATTAGTTGTATCTGTCAAATCATCACACACACACACACACACTTACACATAAAACACTATATATATTTTAAATATTGTAAGTGAACAATGCTGTGGAATGAGATACTCTTTGATTACAAAGCATTTTAATGTAATGCTTTTTCTTGAGCACATCATTAGGTTCAGTTAAATTGCATTCATAGCTCATGATTTATCGAGTTCTTGAGATATGCCCATTTTAAAGTGGCAAGAAAACTATGCTTTCCATTCCAAATTCCTAAAAGCTTCTTTCATAAAATGTCTAAATTCCTGCAATTATCAGAAAGTGTTTCCTAAACTGCCAAGGTTGACCCCACACTGCCCATGTGATCATTACTGCATTTGTTTTAGGTACAAGTGGCTTACATTAGGGATTTAAAAAATTATTTTAACGACTGTACCATTTAGGTCATTTGTGCTTTCATAGAGAAATGTCATGGATTCCAGTTTAAGTGAAGAAGTTTTCCATCCAGAAGTATACCACTTTATTTTCAATGGCTGAGCCAAATACCCTTCATTCTTACCAGGATTGAGCCCCTAATTCAAAATCTCATTAGTCAGAATAAAGGTATTAAATACACATGTTAATAAATAAAAGGATTGTAACTGAAAAGCATCAATCTAACCCACTTCATTTATAAATTTTGTGATGTAGGTCAATTTATTTAGCCCTTCACTGCTTCCATTTTCTTGTCTATAAAGCTGGCATGATGGCAATAAGCAAGTTCTAAAGTCTCTGGTACCTACTGGGGTAATACATAGAAACCACGTTTACCATCCCCGACTCAGCATAAATGTTCAGTATATCCATCAGGCTTTAATTATCCTGTGTGAGAATTGAACAATTATACTATATCCCTGGTTTTGGAAATGTTTTCATATTTAATAGATGTATTTTGTGAGAGTTATGAATAAACAACTCATTCTTTTCATTCATTCAGGAGGTGTTCAAGACTTCCTTAACACCACATGTCATTTTTCCTCCTTAATTCTGATAGAATCATACTATTGTTGTAGTCTCCCTTTGAATTTCATCATTTTGTGCATTTCTTGAAGAAGCCTCATTCCTGACCACATTTCTCACATGGTATCTGTCTCCTCAGACTGAAAACTGTTCATAGATAACTTACTTAGATGGCACTTTACATTATTAGTTGGTTTTGAAATTATATCTTAACATAATAATATACTTAAAAGAGATCTTGTTGACAAGTTTTAAGTGTAATTCAGCATCATGGGATACCATGAAAGCAAATGACTTTAACTAACAGAAGAAAAACTATTTCTGCTCTGAGAACTCAGTATTTGAGTCTGACATGGACTGATGATAGACAGACTCACAAAATTAAAAGATTAGCTGGGTGTAATGGTGCATGTTGTTTCCAAGATTTAGCTATTACAAACTGTGCTGCTGTAAGCATAGCTGTGTATCTGTTCTTATGGTATGATGCTTTTAATTCTTCTAGGAAGATACCTAGAAGAGGAATAGCTGGGTCAAATGGGACCTCTAATCCTAGTTTTGTGAGGAATCTCCACACTGATTTCTACAGTGACTGTGCCCAAATACTTTTATTTAAACATTAATTGTATTTCTCAATCATACCTGATTTCAAATATTTTTAAATTTGCATTTCTTAATTATTGATGTTGCCCTTTATTTTTACATGACTATGAAACATTTGTGTACTCTCAGTGTAAACTAGTAGTCCATCTCATTTGGATGCCATAGATCCCCTGCCACGCATCTTGAGGCATTCCAGTGCAGTCAGATCCAGCAAACTTCTGCATGACTTTTCTTGAAGATATTCCCCAAAGCCACTCTACCCACATAATCAGCTACAAATGCTAGGAAATAAATATTCCTTAGGGCTACTCTACATTATTGTCTGTCAGGAGTCAATGATAAAAACCTGCCTTCCTTGCTCCTTGAGTTTATAAATCTGAAGTTTGGGTTCTACACCATTTCCCCAGTGGTGTAGAATCCGGTAAGATTAAGCTACTGTCTCCTGCAGTGGAAGCTACTATAACATCCCTTTCCTGGCAGTCTGTTCTCGCTCACTTTTACCCTTTGCTGCCATACAAGGGATTCATGGGAATTCCTTTCTTAGGTTCATTTTTTGGACACTGAACACCATTCTCAGACTTCTTAATTGCTGCAAACCATTGAAATACTAATTTTGTCAGTCTCATAACTTACAGATGCTTTTATAGTTTGCCTTTTTAAAATAGTGTTTTCTTGGAGTAAAATTTTGCTTTTTTTGTTAGATCAAATATATAAAATTATTTCCTTTATGATTTCTGCTTTATAGCCATATTTATCCTCTCTAAACAGCAAAAAAAAAAATCCTTTTTATGATTTGTTAGTACCATTGTTGTTTTTACTTTTGCACGTGGAAGTTTGGTAGAAGGTGAGAGAGGTAGAAATTCAAAATTACGTACTAAAAAACATTGCTAACTATCCCAAAACTATTCATTAATAAGTTATATTATTTGAAATCAAAACTAACAAATTACATCCTTGACCTGACTCTCCTATCCCATTCTGTAGTGCTGTGTGGTACCCTGGTACCTGGGTCTGCAGTGGCGACCATACTTTCATTGACTACATCCCTGTTACATGCATCTAGCTTTGAGAACGACAAGGGCATCAGTGAACTAAGTCGCTGAGTAATCTATTTAGTTATAGTTGATCTGATCTTCGAAAAATTTCATGGCTTTATAGGTGCTCATGCTCATGCATAACTTTACTTAGTGTCTATAACAGTCGTTAAAGTTTTAAAGATTAAAAAAGTTTTAATGTTCTGTTTTATTATTTTATATGGATGTGTATTATTTCTCTCATGGCTTCTTACTATTGTTTAGGACATAAATTTAATTTTATTTCTAATTATCTACCCAATGTACAATGCTGAGAGTGGGGTAAAAATATTTTTTGTGATTTTTAGATAAAAGTTATAAATGTAAAAGATTTAAAATTATATGCTTCATTTTTATAGAAAATAATTAGCTCATGAAAAAGTGGCAAATTACAGAAATTTTTTCCTGTAAGAACATGTACTGATAATAATTGTAGTATTTTCTCTTTATTTGTAAATCATGAATGGAGCATTTATTGACAAAAAGCTGATTCTAAAGGTACACTTTTTAAAAAGATATGCTCATTATTGTTCATACTTATCAAATTTTCAGTTTTCTCTTTATAATGTATGAAACAGTTACAGAATTGAATATGGTTTGGTAGAAGACATGCTAGCAATTTGAAGTCTTTTCTATGCTTCACTTTCTTTATTACATTATACAAATGGAAATATTTGTCACAATTCCCATAAAATTTTTATTATGAGTGCTATCACAAGGTCTTTAGATAGAAATTCATTTAGACTTGAGTAAATAGTAATATTATCATCAGAGTATCCATTTATTTAAGATTACATACTTTTTATTGTATGTCAGGCAGTGTAATTCACATAAATATTACTAAAATTTTCACCAAAGTGATTTTTAGCATAACTATCCTCACAATGTGAATCTTTTCTGTGGCAAGAATAATTACTCATTATTTACTAGGAATCAGTGATGAAACTTCATTTTTATTTTACATTAGGCAGCAGGCAGTGTTTCTAAGATTTATTTAATTAATATAAACAGTTTTTCATTTCTTTTTATTTGGTTTTTTAGATTCAAACGACATTTTTTTTTTTAGTTTGTACAACTTTGATCAGTTTACTCCTAATTACTTCTCATTTTCCACAATTCTGTCATCCATCTTCTTTGCTTTTATGGGTTGTCTGTGAAATGATAAAAGAGTAAAATGTGCTGTTTGTTGTTTGGAGAATGAATATCTACAGCAAAGTTTAAAATGTAGGTTTACTTGATCAAAATTTACAAATATATTTGATTAAAACAATACTGTTGTTTAAATTTCCTTTTGCAAATATTTGTGTGCATTATCTAGGTGTTTATACTGGATTCCAATTTTACCTTGATATTGCTACTATATTCTTGGTAGCTTAGTCAACAACACATTATGGTAATATAATTAAATTTTATGTTATTAAATATTGATATTTGAATTAAACTATGATATTTAAATCTATTTTTCACACAAATTGATTTTTATAATAGTGCTTTAATTTCTTTATACTTAGATATTGAATATTTGTATTAATATGTACTTTTCCAACTGATAAGTCTCTTCATATTTTTATTTTTTTTAATTTTTCATTTTTTGTGGCACCAGGCATCAAATGTATAACCTCGCACCTGCCAGACAGGCACTTAAGCCATGACTCAAACTCTAGGGCCTAGGTTTTTGAGGCAGGGTCGCACTATGTAGCTCAGGTCAGCCTTGCGCTCATGTTGTAGCCCAAGCCAGCCTTGAACTCAGAACACTCCTCCTACCTCAGCCTCTGGAGTGCTGGGATTAAAGGCGTGCACCACCATGCCCAGCTGTCTTCATATTTTTAGGTTTAGTAATATTTCCCTTTACAAGAGAGCGTTAATATCTCTTCTGTGTTGAAGAACTATGCTTGTGTAACCAGAATCAGATATATGTAAGAAAGTTATTGACATGTGCTAGGTTTAAAAATTGGAACTGTTTTAAGGGTTATGTAAGTTTACTTTCATTGTTGGGAAGAGGTGATGATCTTTGCTTTGGGTATTACCTTTTGCATACACACACCAAGCATGGTTTAGTTTATTGTCTAGAAGAAGCACATGGCACTGAGTTATTGTTAAACTGGGATGCAAACTACAACTTTTAATTTCAAATGGTGTCTTTGGTTAAATCCCTCTCATGACAGTGTGCTGAATTTCTGCATTACACTTGTTCAGCTTCCATGTGGGTCCCATTCACCCACAGGCAAACCCCAGTGAAACCTTCTGATACATTGAGCCTCTCCCAGCTGGAGAAAAAGTTCTATCTTTGATAACATGCCACTTTTGCATATTTGTAAAGCTTTCACCATAATAAGCTGAAATAAAGATTAAAATCTTATAGTCTTTTGTCCTAAAAATAGGCTCATAGTTAAAATCATTTAAAAATAAAGGTAGAGCCTGGGTATAAAGCTCAGTGGCACAGCACCTGGTAAGCACAAGGTCATGAGTTCGATCCTCAGTACCAAAAAATAAAAATAAAAAAGCCAATTCCACTTCTAAAGAGAAAGAAATATATAATAATGTTAGCATGTTTTCTTCAATTAAATGATAGTCCAATTATAAAATCAAAATAAATTTACTTGAAAGTTTTAACCTGAACTCTGAGTCCAGAGGTCCATAGAGTTTAAAAAAATTTCTAGAATAATACTACCTATAATTAAGATAATGGGTGTTACTAGTCTCTGTTGATGAGAATGATCAGGGCGGTTGCAGCTCAGTAGGGTCTGCATCATAAAGTATGTTTTTCCTCTGTTCTACTCTTTCTTTAAAACATTTTTGAATAGTTGCAGGGGAATTCTTTAATGATGGCTTGCTTGCTTTTAAAATTATTCTTAAACATGCAAGGTTGAGTTCCACGTGTGCAGAAGACTTAGAATCTACGTGTGTAGGATGGGAAAGAAACTGCCGTGTAGCTCATTGACTATTAGGCTATTAGCTTGAATATTGACTTGATTTTGCTAAATATAGGAATGCTGAGAGTCTAACAAATTATACCAATAACACAACCAATAATACAGCACCAATTAAAAGAATTAGTTTTAATTTTTACAGGTACTGTTTATTTGCACTGTACACATTTTTACAAGCCAGGCGTGGTAGTGCACGCCTTTAATCCCAGCACTCGGGAGGCTGAGGTAGGTGGAGAATTCTGAGTTCGAGGCTGGCCTGGGCTACAATGCAAGCGTAAGGCCGGCCTGAGCTACATAGTGCGACTCTGCCTCAAAAAACTAGGGCCGGGAGTTTGGCTCAGTGGCTTAAGTGCCTGTCTGGCAGGCATGAGGCTGTGAGTTTGATCCCTGGTGCCGCAAAAAACAAAACAAAAAAACACATTTTTTACAGGTACAGTTTAATTTGCATTGTACACATTTTCTGAATGTCCCAATAGCCTTATATGACAGAAATTACTCCCTTTAATAATGAGAAAACTAGTCTGTTGTTTCACCAGTTTAGAGAGAAGAAATGCTTTCTCCATAATCAGTAAAGATTGTGGGAACAATATAATGATTTAAATATGGTGTTTGACGTCAAAGCCTATTCTTATTTTACCAGTCTTTGACTTCATTGCTGATGCTCAAGTATAATGAAAATCAAATACTATTAGTAAGCAGCCCAAACTCTTTTGGAAGGTGAGATAGGAAAATATTTCTTTCTATTGGCATATTTATTTACTCAGTCACTCATTCAGCAAATACCTGTTGATGGCCTCAGTGTACCAAGCTACATTTAAAGACAGCATTCTGATTCCTCATCAGCTGAATTTATAATAAAATATTAGCCTGTGCCTGAGGAGTAGGGGTGTATTTGAAAGCCCATGCATAGTCTAAATGACCGATGTTTAGTCTACACACATTGGGACAGCTTTGCCTGTTGTTGAAATGTCCATAGCCATTAACACATAACCTGTTTTCCTGAGCTCCACTACCCAAAACATTTTGTCACTCAGCTTTCCTGTCCCCTCCCTTGAGATCACTTCAGACCTCTGCAGCAACTAATAGGTTAATTCTTGTCTTAATTAGGGCCTTTTAGACCCTGCTTCTTCTTTAAGAATGACAGCTGTTATGATTGGTAAGTATTTTCCCTGGTCATACTCTCAAATCAATTAGTCTTAAATAATGACATGGGCTGGTAATACACAAAGGTTTTCCATTGTCTTGTGTTCCACTCATATTCCATATTCCAGGGACCTTAGAGCTGCAGTAAATCCTGCTGGACTACTAGAGGAATCATCGTAGCTCTTCGTCTGGCCAATCTATTCCTGTTTCTTTCTGCCCAGATACAAAAAGACCCAAATACAAAAAGAAAAGGTGGTACCACACCTTTGAGGACAAAGCATTTTGCTGTCCTTCTGCCCCCATAAAGTTTAAATTTTGGTCACCCTTAAATAATTTTGGGGTAGATTGTAGCCTCCATGGGATTTTGATTCTGAAGGCGGGCAGAGGTGGAGCAAGCAAACAGAAGGTGATAAGGCCAGCCTCATGCAAAGACCGAGGACTGACGGCCTTTCTGGAAGAGCAGGCATTCCTATAGAGGAGGAGCAAGCAGAGAGCACAGGGAGCCTGTGGGGTTCGCATGCGGCAGGAGAGCCCAGGAGTGCAAATGCTCATTTTCCACCTCGTCAGTTAAATATCACCTCTATTTCACAGTGAAACTCGTCACAGACATTGATAGTATTAATACTAAAAATGAGTGAGCACCAGACACATTCCTGGACATTTGGTCTCCCTTGTTCAGTAAGCAAAGGTACTGAAATGCTGGGAGCTGATTTGAACTTGGATGGGAGACTAGGGTTGTAATTTGAGCAGCCTGGCAACACGCTAGTGCCCCCAGACACCATTCTGTGCCCACTTTCAGTCTGAGGGGTGAGTTTAGTCATATTAAATATGAGGCTCAGATTTGTTGTTGTCAGTTTATCTACAGAGAAACTCTAATTCAGACACCAAATGACTATCCTAATGGCAATTAATAACCATTAAATTAATAAGAGAAGTTGTTAGAAAGGTTTCCTTATCACATCATGGACTAGACAAAGTCATCACTTAGTGATAGCTATATCAAGCAAAAGACTACACTTAACATTTCTAAAAAATCAACAAATGACTTTCAAATTATTAGAATGATTTTTAGTGATTTGCATGACAAATTTGTATTACTTGTGAAGCAGTTTCATGATATGTATTATTCTACTAATTTACAGAACAAATATAAATTTATTTTAAACAATATATGTAAAGCATAATGTCTTGGTGAGCACTTAGATTGGAGGTATTAGGACATGCTGATATGAATTCATAGTATATAGGACTTTTCCATAGGTTCCTATGCTTCTGAGTTCTACTACAAAAATGTTCAGTCAATATTGATGTATAATTCAAGAATTATATAAAATACTAATTTTTCAAGGGAATAGAAATATTATTGATTCCTTACATGAAATAAAACAAGATATTTTAAAAAAGAAAAATAGTGGTCACTTTGAAACCTTAATGGGACTGATAAGAATATATGAAAATTAACTGAGATATCAATGATGAGTAGAGACTAGATTTTCTTATAATAAATCTGACTCTTTTCCTGCATATAGCCTTGCAGGATGTACAAATAGTTTGTTCCTCAGCAAAATTAAAAGTTGATACTTGTCATAGAATTTCAAGGACTCGCAAATCTTTAAAACCATGCATTTTAATTTGTGAAAGCCAAGCAAAGGTCTGCTCCAGAGGCATAATGTTTGTGATGGATTCCCAGTCACAGACCATGGGCAGGAAGGACCAGTTCATCATAGAACCCAATTCAGTGGTGTCTCAGTTTATGAACTTGATTTTTTTCATGATTCTGGTGGCAAACTGAGTTGAATGAGAATGGAATGAAATTCAGTGGTTAGGTTTGATGTCCTTGTGGGGAAATTTGATTTGGTTCTTATCCAATTCAGTTTGCAACAGAATTGTGGAGAAAACTGAGTTCGTGAACCGTGGTACCTGTGTCTTCATTGTTACTATTCCTCTGTCTGTGTGTGTGTGTGTGTGAGAGAGAGAGAGAGAGACAAAGAGACAGAGAGAGAGAGGGAGAGAGAGAGGAGAGGGAGAGAGGGAGAGAGGAAGAGGGACAGAGAGAGGGAGAGGGAAGGAGAGAGGGAGAGGGAGAGGAGGAGGGCCAGGGCCACATGCATGCTGACTATACTGTAGTACCTTTCCCATTTCTGGGACAAAATACCCAACACCAGGTATGTACTGGAGGAGGGGTTCATCTCTGTGGTTGGTTGCTTCCAAGGCAGATGTGGCTTGGTGAGCAAAAGCTGCTCTGCCCACGGCAGCCAGGAAACAGAAAAGCGACTGGGGATGAGAATACCTGCTTCCAGGGCCTGCCCCATGACCCTCCCTTCCCAACCAGACCAACCTCCAAATACTTGAGATTTCGAGGAAGACATTTTAGCACAGGTTCTCTACCCCTGAGCTGCACCCTAGGCCCTGCCATTCTTCATAAAGAAGCAAGTTCCAGAAGCAGAGACTGGCGACTGGTACTCGGAGACCCGCTCTGGGCTCAAGAAGTGTTCATGGCAGGCTTTAGACTGGAAGTGACGTACAGTGAAAACACTTTTTCCCCAGTGTAGTATGTTGTCTTTTCACTAAGATAAATGTAAGACAAAATTAAAACCTTAAAACTACTCACAGTGATAGTTTTTACTGCACTGTAGGTCTTGAGGTAGTCTAAAAACAATGCACGTGGCTATAACGTAGAAGGTAAACCTGTCGCTAATTGAACTAATGCAGAAGCTGCACAATTGGCCAAAAAGGTTTTGAAAGTGTCTTGAAAAGGCTGCCTTCCGCATTGCGGTCTGGTATAGGACAGGCCATCTGGCTGGTTACTGAGTATGGAATGAAAGCAGCAAAGGGTTGCCAACCCCCGTGATCATCAATGGGAGTCTATGACAGTGGCTATTAATTATGTCATAAAACTCGCTGAACAAGCCACCATCACCTGCCAGTAGTGAACACTGATGGTTCTAAGTGCTATTTGAAACTGTAACTGCAGTCTTATTGGTATCAATGGCAAAATAAAAAGGCTTGCTGATAATATTTTATGCCAGCTTCCACCTCTCTGTCTGAGGTCCTCTAGCCGAGCAGTGCTACTGGTTCTTTGCTTGTCCTGCAGGATGCCTTTTGCCCACTGAATTCAGCAGCTTCCATATATTAGGCACTTTTCTTTGTGTGTGGGATTTTTCTTTTTTACCAAAGCTATAAAAAAAACTATAGGCCACACTCAATTCTTCATCTGTCCCTCTGGATTGCTTCAGGGGGCAATGGTTTATTTATTCACTTCAGGTTCTAAATAATATTTGACGAAGGCTAGTTTTTAGTTATCAGAGACAGTACATAAGTGTGCCCTTGGGTACAAGGAGAAGGACGTTGTGGAGTCCTCTGACTTTCCCCATACAGCTGGCTGAGCCATGCGACTTAGACACTTTATCCCGTTTTGAGCATGGCATTGTGAGGAACAGGAAATGACAGCGGTTCACCCAAAATCTACTGTTGTTACTGACAAAAAGACATATCTGTTAAATTTGTGGTTGAAAAGAGGGAAGCAGAGAAAACTTGCCAATATGGGCCATATTCAGAATGAAGAGGCTTTAGAAAACTATACTACTAAAGGATATGTAATTGAGCAGTGCATGTTGTTCTGGTAAAGCCCATTGGCAGCTCTTAAAGTGAGAGAGTATTGAGCATTACTGCTCTGTTCCCAACTGTGATCTGCTTAATTGAAAAATAGGTCTTATATGTTCAGGGTTTCCAGATTTCTGAGTAGCAAATTTAATTGTGTGATATTTGCTTCCCTTCTGATTCCCTCAATTTGCTATTAAAAGGTGGGACACATCAAATAATACACATTTCTGCAACACGGTGTCCAGACAGTTTGTCACAAGAAATGGTTCATGTGTGGAGTTTTCATTTGTTCTTTTTAAGGTGTTTATTTTGTTTGGCAGGAGACTAACAAAAGGCAATTTGTCAAAAGTAGTAGCCCTGGAGTGATAAAATGGATATTTGCTCCATGAGTATTTGTGACAATTTGTATTTTATTTTCTTGGAAAGGAACAGTGCCTGTTGTATTCTGATGCTGTATGTCCTTAAAATGCTTTACAGCTTCTCATTTTATTGTCAAAACATATGTGAGGCAAGTACTTCTCTTAAATAATTTCAAAGCATGCCCGCATTAAAATAGAAGTTTTACTAAAGATATATTTGGCACATTTTTGAAGATCAAAAGACCAAAGGTCCTATTAAGTATTATACACTCTTTCAACTTCATTCTCTTAAGTCATAAGGAAGTAGAACATGAACTTTGCTATATCAGTTCAAATCTAAATTTTCAGAATTTAAAATCTTGATATAGGGAAGATTTAAAAAGCACTTTAAAAAGATATTGATACATGTTTTTAGTAAATTCAATATTTCTTATTTCCTTTTTATTCCAGTTTGTGTCCTCCAGGTTTTAGAAAAGTATTGTTAAAAAGTAAATATGCCTAGAAATAAAGTGAATTTTATCAAAATTGTCTTTGTAATAGAGGGTGTCAGCTCACATTCTCTTATAATATCAGATACTCTTGAAATAAAGTCCTATTTGGAAAAGACACACTAATCTAATGTAACTTTAATTAAATTTAGCTGAAAGAATTCCTTAAACAAAGATGCTGAAAACTCTTAACATTAACTTAACAAATATATAGAATATATAACCTCAGAATTGGATGTTTAACATTGCTGCCAATAAGCCTTAAGTGAGCAGCTGAATGGTTACATTGTAATTACCTACATTTAAATGCAGAATGAATGAAGGGAAATGTCATCATATTATCATCTATGTATAAGTACGTGTAGCTTGGAGTTGTTTATCTGGTGTGAGAAACTGAAAGTATAAATAAGGACCAAAATGTATAACAGATGTTGTGAAATAGGAAGAAAATGTTCAAATGGGAGGGGGAACTGATAGTGGGGAAGGGGAAAGGAAGGAAGGGAAAAGAAACAATTGAGAAAAGATGGAAAAAATGGGAACAAAGCTTTTGTAAATGAAAGGAAGAGGGGTTGAAGGGAGGGGGTTAGGGGAAAAAAGAATCAAGATATATCATGTGCAGATACACATTCCCTAGGATGAATGTGACCGTTATGTATACCTAAAATGTACCAATAAAAATTAATTTTAAAAATTTGCTATAACAAAGCTGGGCATGGTGGCGCACGCCTTTAATCCCAGCACTTGGGAGGCTGAGGTAGGAGGAGCGTTGTGAGTTCGAGGCCGGCTTGGGCTGCAACGCGAGCACAAGGCCAGCCTGAGCTACATAGTGCGACCCTGCCTCAAAAAACCAGGGCTGGGAGTTTGGCTCAGCGGCTTAAGCGCCTGCCCTGGCAGGTGTGAGGCTGTGAGTTCAATCCCCGTTGCCGCAAAAAAAAAAAAAAAAAAAAAAAAAAAAAAAAAAAAAAAAAAAAAAAAAAAAAAAAAAAAAAAAAAAAAAAAAAAAAAAAATTGCTATGACAATGTAAAAATTTATTCCACAAAATGCTGTACTTTAAACTCCTTAGAGGATAATATATTGCAGGAAACTGATATAACTGAAAATGTAGTTGTGCAAAGAGAAAACTATTAATGCCTAAAATGCATATAAAGTCTTAGTACATTTGTTTCAGCAATGTGCGAGCAGAACCAAAGAAATTCTCCATTAATAATATAAGTGGCACGAGCCAAGAATTGAGGTAATTTTGATACTATCTTTAAAATTTAAGTCAACCACATCCTTTTTAAAAATTATGCCATTAAAATTTCTGCTAGGCTATGATCTCCATGGGACCACATTCCAGTATTTCTGGGATATATTAGGTATTCAATAAATAATAAGTAAGGTGTTATTTTGTAGCAATTCTAATGAAAAAGGTATAATTTCATGACTTGATAAATTCACCCATTTATCAAATATTTATTCCTGTTTAGGTCTAGGCATTTTTCAAATTGCTGATTAATATTGCCTTAATTCTGAAAAGTTCTGTTGTTCAGCTTTTTGAATTTATTTGATAAGTATTCTCTGAAATTCACTTTTCCTTTGCTTTGGTTATTTTACTCTTTTCTAAAATTTTAGTCACTATGTGCTGCAATCTAAGATGTAAAAATTCTGCAAATCATAAGGAAATTTCTTATAGGGAATGTGATGTTTTTTATTGTGTGATATTTTTAAGTTTAGCAATACAGAAATGGGTAATTAAGGTTGTGTGTACAATCATTATTAATAGCTGAACTGTGTAAAATAATATATTCAGTAAACTACTTCAGTTTTATCATAATCTCCATATAAACAAGTTATGTGCTCCTTTTATTATTCTAGAAAATGGTTTAACATTAAATAGAATGCACATGTATAAAATACTTCTAATTTTTTGATTCAAAGAAATTGTTACAAAATTTAAATTTTCTACAAATTGTTATAAATGTTTCTGTATCAAAACTTATCTTGAAATATGTTTTATATTTTCATCCAATATGATTTATCATAAATGTTTTCAATACTTTTTCCCAAATGTTCAGTATGTAATTATGTGATACTGATATTAATATATGTGCCACAAATAATGTGATATTAAAGATATTAATGTATTTTCATAAGCATTTAGTAGAATGTTCTAGATATTAAATATTTTATTATGAGGTTTGTTGAGGTAATGCAGAAGAAATAATAAGTAATGAAAGTGTTTTATTCTTTTTTTTATCCTGATTTGGAGTTTATATTTCTCTAAAAATACTGTATAAGTAGGTACTAACTTATTTTCTATGAACTTTTTATGTTCAGCAGTGAAAGTCACAAGTCATGTCAAATAAGGGAAATTAAGGAGTAATTCATTATCAGAAGGGAAGTTCATTTTCCTCCTCAGTTTTTATCTAATAACTGCATCCTGAATTTAAATTTATTTTCAAAAACTTTTTTAATATTATGTATAAAATATTTCAACAATGCATTTTGACTTTTGTATTTAGTTTTCTGAGTATGAGCGTATTTGCCATTTGATTTAACTTTGAGGGTATTAGGAGCTCAGTATCATTTCTGTGGAGCCGTTTCCACTCTAGCTCTTCTCTTGGAAGTGTGCTCATTTTCTTAGGAAGGTGTTTGGCTAATATTTTCTGGACACAGTGTGTGTGAGCATGACTGTACAGTTAGTCAGCTTGAATAACCTTTACAAGCCACTTTGCATCAGTGAAGCCCTCTGGGTGTGTCTGGGTTTGTCATGCAGGTGTGACCTAGGGGACCATGTGTCAGACCTGGCCTCTACTTTCAGCCACGGTTGCCTGCTCTGTTTCTCAGCTACCAATGAACTGACCAGCCTTTTTGTTCTGTGCTTTCCTTCCATTGTACTGTTTCCATCTTGACGCCAGTCAGTCATGGACAGAATTTTCAGAAAACTGTGAGCCAAAATTAAAGCTCTTCTTTTATGTTCTTCATGGTTAGTAGTTTGTCCTAGAATGGGGAAACTGGCAATGACTTTCTGCTGTTGTCACAGATCACTGGCAAGTTCATCTTTAGATTTCCTACTGAGCCCATATTATATAGAACCTAAATAACCAACTCTTTGACTTTTATAATGTATTTGCATGTCTTATAGAATTAATGTCAGCAAAAATTGAACCTATCTCAGTGGCTGCTGCACAAATTAATAAGTAACCAAATTTTTATATTATTATAGTTCTGCTATAATTATTTACTGATATGAATTGTATATAACTGTTATTATCATTGTTATTCCCAAATGATTAATTGATCTTTTGAGAATCAGTTATTGGTGTATATTCCAATTGCTGAGATACAGTTGCTATGATAAGAGAAACCCTTAACAATTCTGGAGAAATTTGAAATAATTTGTAGTGTTAAATATTCTGTATTTTTAAATGTACCCTTTTCAATTGTCTCATGTAGCTCTGTTTCTAACATTGTTTCAACCATTGTAGTTTACTAAACTATCAAAGTATTCAATAATGTTGTGGTAAGGCTTTTAAAATCCTTACAGTGAATTAGATTTTGTCTTAAAATTTTTTTATGTGTTTCTTTTATAAAGAACAATTGTATAGGGTTTGGTTACCTAATGAATTTTTAAATCTTTTGTTTGAATCATCATATGAAGGTAAGAAAATATTATACTTGTTAGATACTATACTTGTTGTAAACAATATTCCAACATTTTAGTTTGTATCTGTAATTAAGGCAGTGAAAAGAAAAAATTAAGTTAGTGAAACATTCAAAGTTTTATTAAAAGTATTAGAAGCATCAGAAACTATTCAGTATTTTATATTTCTATAAAGTTTATATTAATTCACTTATTATATAATACTATCATTTGTACAAAAATTTTTAAAATGTATCCATATATTTACTACGTGTGTGTGTGTGTGTGTGTGTGCATGTGTGTATGTCTATCAGATTTGCCATCACTGGGACGTGATACTCAAAAACACAATTTAAAGGAAGAGAAGTTTATTTTGGTTTATGGTTTCAGATGATTCATTCTATGATTTGCTGGAGTCATGGGAAAGCATTGTGGTGAAGAGCACAGTATAGTAAAACTGGCAGGCAGAAACCAGGGATAGGAAGGAATCAGATACAGTTCCCAAGGTCATGGCCCACAATGTACCCAGAGCTACCCAGAAGTGTGCTTCATTCATCTAGCAGACATTCTTTTATTTTTATTTATTTATTTTTTAATTTTAAAGAGGATAAAACCAAGGAAAATAAAATAGAATAAAACCAATCCAAATAAGCCAATATAAGTGATACAGGACTTCAAGACTTTATGAAACCAACAATAGTTACCATAATGCCTTTTGTTGTCTTCAGAATAGCTGCAGATAGCTTTGGACATAGTAAAAATTGAACAGAACAAAATAGAATAGAAACAATAAAAGCAAAGCAATGAATGCAGTAAAAGACTTCAAAACAAGTCAATAGTAAATCCAATATGGCTACCATAATATGTCTTGTGATCTTTCAAATAGCTGCTCATGCTGTGAGATTTAGCATAATCAAACAAAATAAAAGAGAATAAAACCCAATCCAATGAAACAATGAAAATGATATGGTTTCCCTGCCAGGATCACTTCCTGGTGAGGTCTGGTTTTCTCCCTCCACAGTCTGTGAATGGTGCTGACTCACAGAGAGAGCTTTGGGTGTGGCTGTCCCCCTGGTAGACATTCTTAATGCTGTCAACTTGACAATCATGATTAATGATAACAGTATGCATATACATTAATAGTGTACTGTGGATAATATTTAGAATAAAATCTGTCTCTGCTTATTTATATATGTACCTACCTATCCATCATCTATCTACTTTCATTTTAAATATATTAGAAAAGTGCCTAGTATATAGTAAATGTTCATTAAATTATCATGAATAATTAAATGAGTAATTGATAATGCATTGGTCATACTTCATAATACTTCCAATTTTAGGATATAAATTTCTTTGCCTTCTTCCCATTTCTCCAGCATTTTAGCAGTATATTAATTATAAAGGAGTTGGTCCTAAAGCCATATTGTTTCCTTGGCTGGACCATACTGAGCACCAGTATGTATCCTTTATTGTATTCTTTAGGATAGTGACTGCTAACATGCTTTAGGTAGCTCATATTAAGTTATGACCTTATGAAAGATACTGGGTCCTGTGAACTATAAATTGTGTTACATCCTTATCCTTGAAAACTGAAGTTTTGTGTATGTACATTGCATTATAGAGCAAGTGATAGAGATCATGAAAACTTCATTTCACTGACATATGTAATGCATAGAGTAACATGAAGTAATCAGATTTTTCTCCCAAATAATTAGTAAATATCAACACTAATGCATGGAATTATTAGTTTTACTATTATTATACATGTTAGTAATATTATGTCATATCTTGCTATGTAAACTTTTTAGAATACAGCTTTTGTCAAACTATTTTACTTTTTTGATGTAGTAGGAAACTAACAAATAAAAAATGAGCATATTAAAATTTGTGTGAAATTTTAGTGAACCTAAAAAATGCTTTCATTACTTTTATATTTTAAGACTAGTAATGAATTTAAGAATGAAATAGGATGTATTGTTATAAATGAGTTGACTTATTTTTAATTTTAGTTAATTATTATTAATAGGCATATGTCATGGTATCAATAAAAATACATTTTACTGTGTTTAAATGTCTATGTTAAAGTAGCAAATAATTTAATGTTTATCTCTTTTAAATGTAGCCTGTGATGTTCTTTATTAATATATTCTGATTTTAAATTACATTTTTGCATGTCATGGAAAAGTATATATTATTCAGGATAAACTTCTGAGCTGTTTTTTGTCTTTCATTAAAATATTTTACCTATTTCTGCTTTCTATTATAAATTGAAAGATAACAAAGAAAAAAATTCTACTTTTCTCACAACACATAACCTTGCACTGTCAAAAATGTCATAGGTTAATGGTACAGCTGAGCTTCATTTATCTTATTCTGACAACTCAACCAACCCAGCACATTCTAACAAAAACACTCTTCCTGGACCAGGTGACATTCTTGCCCTTTGTTCCTTTAATATGGTGGCTGTGGGAGAATTTAGTGAGAAATAAATTTGTTCAGAAAGTTTTGTTTTTGGTTTCTTCAGAAATTTTCTTTAGGGGAAGGGATTTTTGAATTCTAAAATCTTTCATCAAATATAAATTAGCAGAGTACATTTTTACTTCCAAGTAATTTGAAGATTACCCAAAAAGCATAGAGATCATCAAAATTTTTAACATTTGGTAGATGTAAAGAATTTATAGAATATATTGTAATTCTATAATTTTTGATTTGTAAACTTAATTATTTTATAATGCCAAAAAACTAATGTTAATTATCAGAATTGGTATGAAGTCTTACAAATATTGTTCAGATAGCTTGATAAATGGGCCTTTGTATCCTAGAAACATATCTTTACTATGTTAAAGGAAATTTAAACAAGTCATGAGCCTTGAATATTGTTAAATCGATTCTTTGTATTGAGTTTGATATGAATATTTCAGCTTCTCTGTCAAGGAAATAATCACACTAAAACAATGACTGCAGTAGTTTATTTCTCTATTTTTGATTGCTCAAATTTGTTAAAATATATTATCCACACTGTTTGGAAAATCAATTTTGAAAAGGCAAACAATGTTTTGGTTTCTAGAATACTATTTGCATAGGGATGTGTGTGTGTGTGTGTGTGTGCTTTACAGAGCAGATTTTACATTTTTAAGATGCATTAAAAGTGCAGTCTAAAAAGTCTTTGATCACAGAGTCATAAAAATTTGGTCACATTCTTCATCCATTTTTATATAGTCAATTTTGCAGTGTTTATATATTTAGTTTTTCATGCAAACCTATAGCCCAATAATTAAACAAGTTTCTCTTTGTTATTTCTTCCTATTTTGAAGAACTTTTTTAGATTAATAAAACAAAGTGGCAAAAAGCTATTTTTGAGTTCAAATTCTTCTTTAAATAGGGCATTCTCTCAAACTGCATTATTGAAATAATGTGCTTAATTTAATTATCTTGATATTTCTGCTAGAAAGCAGAAATTCATTTTATAAAGAAAACTAATTTTTTTTAAAGGGTAAATATATTTTCTTCCTCATTTGGATTTAGATTAGTATTCAGGTAAGACATAAAATAAAATTATTGTTGAAATGTACACATAAATAACAGCAGATGTTATTTTCTGTAGTTAAAATTCTGTATAAAAATATTAAGCCTGAGTCAGGTTTCACCATATTTTGTAATAATTTATGTTTTTTTTAAAAAAACTGAATTGCTTTCTTCCTACTAGATTGTACTGGTAGTTCTTTTTAACTTAAATGAACTTATAATAGTTAAAATTCCTTCAGACAGTGTTATGGTTTGTGTTAGAATGGCACCCCCCAAGCCTCATGCAGTCATGGAGACAGCTGAATCTAGCATTTGTGATTGGCTCACTGCCTAGCACTGTGATTGGTGGTGTGAGTGCTGCACCCACCCAGCGGCAAACCGACATACAATACAGGGAGGGAAAAAGGCATGCTTTTTCCTCTTGTGCCGTTTGCTCTTTCCATTTGTGGCTGCCATGAATGACTGCCTCTCAGCCACACCACCCTGCCTTGGAGCCAGCTGAGTATGGACTGAAACCTCCAAAATCTGTATGCTAAATAAATCTTTCCTTCCTTCATGTTGGGCGTCAGGTATTTTGTCTCAACAATGAGAGAAAAATAACTAAGATAGATAAACTTTTTTTTTTTTTTTTTTTTTTTTTTTTTTTTTTTTTTTTTTTTTTTTTTTTTTTTTTTTTTTTTTGGTACTGGGGATTGAACTCATGATCTTGCACTTGCCATGCAGGTGCTTGTGCCACTGAACTAAACCCCTGGCCCTGACAGATAGACTCTTGAAATAAATATAATTATTGCATTTTAGGATTACTAGCAACTAACAAATGAACAAGACAATCAAATAGAGTTTGTGAATTTTCATATTTTTGGTGGAACTAAGTAATATTTTATAGTTCTTCAGACAAATTTACGTATTCCACATTTCACATATTCCACATATTCCATCATCTCGTGTTTTTGAAATTAGTCAATGAGGTCCATTATTTTGTACTGAAAAATATAGTTTTATCTAGAAGAAATGCATTTAAATGAATTGTAAATCTAACAGTTGATAATGTGTGAATTATTATTTCACAATTCAATGTAAAGAAAATTTATATACTGTTCAACTTTATCTATTAATTAGTAAGTTGTTTAACTTTATAGAGCACTTTCCAAAGTTTGTATGTTTGGAAATTCTATTTCCCTTACAGAATTTCCTTTTATCTTTGCATTGTTATTTTATGGTTATGGTTATCCCTTGGCACCCTGTGCTGTATGAAATATAATTCAGGTGGTTAACTTACTGAATTAGAGCATAAGAAGATATGAATGAATAAATGTGGGACATCAGCATTGTTATGTTCAAAGTCCTAAATGTCTCTTCAGAGACAAAATATGCTCCTCATTGTTTCTTCAGAAAACTTGGTATAAGACTTTTTTAAGAAACAATAAGCAATTGGAATTTCTAAGTTTCAATGTGTATTCAGCAAAAAGTTTATCTAGAAATAACTGGTTGTAAGTGAGATTTTTATAAAATTCCCAATTATTTTGTGTATCATTAAGAAGAAAAGATACACTACCAATTTAACTCAGGTCCATAGATAATGACTTTGGTTGAACTGAATGCTGATATTTGCAAGGAATAACGGTGATTGTAAGACAAATTAAGGTTTGGTTTAGAAATGTTAAAATATGTAAGTGTTTTAGAATTGATGAAATAGAATAATACATATTAAGTATTAACCATGATGCTTGACTCAAGCATATAATAAATACTATAATTGAAAACCGAAAACACAAATTGGAAGTATATTTAATTTCCTGTGCTATGAACTTTAAATTTAATTCAGTATTGCATTAATTGAGACTGCTTCTGGTTCAGCTTTATTTTTGAATAAACCAAAATGCTTGGCATAAAATAGACACATGCAAACTCATGACTCATTTTTTTTCTACCTTAAGAATTTTACAATGTCCTGTTTGATCTTAGAGGGTTCTTATTTGTAATCCTGTAAAAATCAAAACTAGTGTCTCTTAAGGTTCTCAAAGTACAGTTTCTTACATACTCTTTGTAGGATATCGAATTGTGGTGGATAACTTGGTGCCTCAGCTTGAGTGGAACGCAGAGTGCCCACACTGAGCATTATTTCTGGGTTGTCTGTGAAGGTGTTTCTTGTTGACATTGGCATCTGAAATGCTTGGGCTGGGTAAAACTGGTGGTCTTCTCCAGTGTGAGTGGGCACCCTCATCCACCTGTGGTCTACAGAGAGCAAAACCAGAAGGAAAGAACTCACTCTGTGCCTGATTGGCTGAGCTCGGAAATCAGTCTCCTCTTGCCTTCAGCTGGGTCTTACACCATTAACCCTCTCTTTCTCACAGCCATACCACTGACTTTCCAGACCTCCAGATTCATGGGACTTCTTGACCTTCTTAATTATGCAAGCCAGTTCTTTATAATGAATCATACCTGTTTTTCTAGGTAACCATGACCAACATAAAAATTTATATATACCAATAAATAATTATATCCTTTAAACATTTTATATGGGTCACAAAAAATAGGGAAAACTCTTTTTTGTAACTAGCTAATTAATGAATTTCCATCAATAAGTGTATACATCAAAACCCATCAAGATTTTCAATATTATGTTCTCTTCTTTCTGTTCTGTCTTCTATATGAAATGAACAACTTTCTTTAGATAATACTTTTCTTTCAAATTTACCTATGGTAGTAGGCTAAATATCCTAGGTTTAATAAGTGGCAGGCAAAAAAAATTACTTTCCAACATTTTTAATAACAATTTTGAAATACCAAATTCCTCAGTGAAATAAATACTTTTGCGTATTTTTGAATTCTGTACTGAGCAGAACCGTGTATTGAATCACAAACAGATAAATTTTTTTTTTTTTTTTTTTGTGGCACCGGGGATCAAACCCACAACCTTGCACCTGACAGACAGGCGCTTAAGCCACTGAGCCAAACTCCTGGCCCTAGTTTTTTGAGGCAGGGTTGCACTATGTAGCTCAGGCCCATCTTGTGCTCGCGTTATAGCCCAAGCCAGGCCTCAAACTCACAACGCTCCACCTACCTCAACCTCCAGAGTGCTGGGATTAAAGGCGTGCACCACCACGCCTGGCTCTAGATAAAAATTTAATCTGTAGAATATTAGTGGAACTTTCAAATGACTGGACTGAATAGATAATACCTTGTGTTCTTCAATTTTCTAAATACAAGCTCTGTGATTTACTAGACACTTGTTTTCAATTTTATATATTTGCTGAATTGAAATCAGTCAGATAAAGTAAAATGAAAAAAGAAAGAGGAGGAGGAAATGAGGCAGGAAGAACCCACATTTGATTAACAATAAAAGTAAATACACATAGAAACACAACCCATCATATTTTTATATGCAAGGACCAAAATGTGGCTAAGAGTTCAGAAACTGTGTTTGCAAATGGCTGAAAGGCTCAGGCTAACGGCAAGTTTATTTTGTGGAGGAATGGGGCATTCCCAGTCATGCTACCCTCGTGAGAGGGAAGAGGAATTTAAATCCATAGTCAGAGATTCCTTCTTATGCACATCTCTTCCTTTTATATTTTAACAGAGAGAGCATGTACATAAGGACCACAGTTTATCAACAAGAAAGACTTGGAAATATAAGAACAGTACAGATTTGGTGAATACCTGGCATATTGATGACTTCTAATTGATGCAATATCACAAATGCTTGGTTTGGTCATTTTACTTTAATTATAAATAGCCTTGTTTATTATAGGCAAATTTACTCAATTATATCTGTTTTCATTGAGATTTTCCATATTAGAACATTCAAAACTACATTTTCTAAGATACTTATTGTAGTTATCCCTTTGGTTACAATAACAATACTTTCAACTGCATGGCTAAACAACAGAAATGTATTCTGTCACACTTCTGGAGGCTAGCAGTTCAAGTTCTTGTGAAAGTTCTCTTTCTGGCCAGCAGACAGCTAGATTCTCAACTGAGTCCTCAGGTAGCTGTTTCTCTTTGGTGGTGGTGGTGGGGTGATTATAGAGTTATATCTTTCTTATCCTCTTTTGATAAAGCCATTGGATCTGTGGGATTAGGACTCCATCTCTGTCATCTCATTTAAACTTCAGTGTCTTCTCACGGTCCTGTCTCTAAATACTGTTGCACTGGGGAATTGGGCTACAACATATAAATTCTAAGGGCTGTAATTCAGTCCTACATTTCATCGTTTTTATTAATAAAATTCTCTTTTTCCCACAATTGCTCTAATAACTATTTTATAAATTTCATTTTCTGTAGAAAATGTCTGTAATTAGATTAACCACTTATAAATAATTCTTGAAAATAGAAAGGATATCTTTCAAATCTTAAGCTAAATCAACCAAATAGAAAGTCTGGAAATAGAACGAGTAAGAAAAATACTGGGATTTTATCTTTTCTCATTAAATTTCCACAAGACTTCATAATTATAAATTGTTACTCAGAAATGATTTCTTTGTAAAATCAGCCCAACATAGCACAAAGAAGAAAATTTTCCTGTAGCTGCATAACTTTTGTGTCAACAAATATTAAGACTTTGTTGTATGCTAATTATAGTTCTAAGCATTGAGAATACAACTTAAAAATCTGCCTTCATGGAATGAAATGTCTGCAGGTCAAATGCTATGTGAAAAGGAGATCACAGTAATGTACTGGTGTCTCTGACATGAAAGGTCCAGGCATTGTAACAATATTTAGGAAGGGTATGAGAGCAAAACTTGGAGGGGACAGGGAAGCTGCCTTGGAATGGCTGACAGCTCCTGAAGGAAGAGTGTTAGCCTGCATATGATATATGTGTGGAGGGAGGGTGTAGTTCGTGTGTTGGCAGAAAGTGTATGGAAAAGTTCTGAAGGTGAGACAAAGCATCAGAATCATGTCAAGATACAATTTTCTGGTCAAACAAAATGATATGCATGTATTTGTCCTCTAGTAATCATCAGATCATATATAAATTGTTCAAAAATTTAAACTATGTTAAGAGCTATAATGAGTTTGATATTTCATCCTACTTGCAGACTAACACATTAGCTTTCCACATTTTTTTTTTTTGTATTCCAGTAGAAGATGCAAACACCTGGATCCAGTACATATGGCCATTTATTACTCATAGCAGTGGCAGAAGTAAGAGTATTTGCACTATTTCCAAAAGACTCAATTCTTGTTGAGTAATATGAAGGCCAGTGAATGCCTACATATTGTCAGTTGAATTACAAGAGAGGAATATCAAACTCAGGAATTTCGAATATTTTATAAGCTACAGTAAACCTACCTGAACTTTTCCACCAGAAGCAGAGATTATATTTGTCATGCTGGACAGTAAACAAATATGACTTTTGCTCTGGATGGATGTAGTATATCTTTTAAGGGTGCTCACTCTGTAGACATCTTTGAGAAGTTAAAAAAAAAAAGTGCCCCTATTTGCAAGAAGACCTTTAAATTCCTCTATAACCATGCTTTTTCTGAATATGCAAGTTTCTTTCCTATTTTTTCTCCAAGAAGTATCCCATTTTAGCTTGGTTTCCCTGTTTAAACAGCCCCAACCTTTTCCCTGCTAATCTATAAATTTCTAAAATTGACAAGTTCAAATTAAGCTTTCCTTTCTCTGTTAGGAGCTATAGAGAGTCTGAAGTCTTTCCTATTTTGCAAAATAATAGGTTAGCCTGTTCTGTTGATACTGAAAATATATAAAACTCTTTGGTCAGAGACAAAGGGATGTAATATTAATCAGCAAAAGCGGGACTCAGGGCCTCTTGCTGTCTTTTTGGTTTCATGTCCTCCAAATTCCATGGAGATAAACTTGGTTAAAAAATATAAGACACCCATTTAAATTTGAATTTTAGTTAAAGATTTTCTTATAATTGACATTTGCTGTGCAATATTTGAGTCATAGTTACACTAAAAAGAGAATTCAAGCTGGATGTGGTGGCTCAAGTCCATGATCCTGGCACACTGAGAGGCTTGTGGAGAAGAGTGTTCTCAGAGTTTGAGCCCAGCTTAGCTCCAACTTGGGAAACTTAGCAGCTCAACAAGATCCTGTCTCAAAACAGAGAAATTTTTTAAAAGGCAGGGAAAGTAGTTAAATGTGAAGATAATGCATAATACCACAAAAAGATGCATTATTTATATGAAATTCAAGTTTAACTGGATATCTTAAATTTTATCTGGTAACCATGCACGGGGCAGGGGAGAACCAAAATAGAAGCCTAAACATGAAGTGGGTTGTTCATTAGAGGGAAAACTTGGTTTGGGAGGCTCCCTGCTTTTATGGTGAGTGGAAGCAAGGCGCTTTAAGGAGAGATGTACTTCACCTGTCTTGTTGCTCACTGCAAGCAAAACCCTGGAAATGAACAGGTGAAGAATGGCCAGGGTCTCTCATAGTTTGCACATCCAGAAAAGTGTTCAGGAGTCCACATGGCCTGTGGGAGATGTCTGTCCCAGCATTCTGAGGTGGACACGGGAATCAGCTTTAATCCTACCCCACGACTGTGCTCACCCTGTGCAATGTTTCTTTGCAGTGTGTCTGTGATTTGCTTTGTAACCTCAGTGAGGCCAGAGGATGTGGCCTATTTTAAAAAGATCTTTCACAGCATCTTACATAATATCCAGACACAGATGCTATTTAACATGTATGTTTTTTTTGACAAATGATTCTTTGGGATGAATAGCTTTTGACTTCCTACTCTTGTTTATATTTTTAGTGATAATAGTAAAGAGGATTAATCCTTAGGGAAAGTATTTATCTGCATCTTTTTAAAACAAAAAGTTTTTAAAGCTCAGGAGCAAGTGGCCTTGAGGTATCCTTTATAATAAAGAATTTCTCTTTTGCTCTATGTGCCAAATTAGCTAATATATTCTTGTGTTATGCTTTCATAAGTACACAGGTACCTGCAAATGAGTAATTCCTCTCATTTTTAGGGTTGGACAACTTTATGATGTTTAGCAGGTTATCATGTTGCAGCTTCTAGATACAAGATCGAAGTGGTACTCCAGCCATTTTTGTCTGAATTTCCTCTGGGACTAAAGAAAGTGACTTTTTTTTATGTTTGAGTTTTGAGATAATCAGTTGCTAGAGGCATTATCACACTATTTTGTGCTGCTGTAATAAGTAGCTGAGACTGGATAATTTATGAACAATGGACATTTACTTGTCATAGTTCTGGAAGCTGAGAAGTCCCATGTCCTCTGTCTGGGGAGGGCTGCTTCCTGCAGGTGACATTGCATCCTCACAGAGCTGCAGACAGAAGGACGAGCTAGCTGAGAGTTGTGTGAAGAGTTTCACTAGCTCCCAAATCCTATTCACAGGGAGAGCCTGTCATGGCCTGATGACCTCTTCATATCACCACATTGCAACATCTGAATCACAGGCTGTTTACATGACAGCTCACACCAATCGTGCCTACTCTCACTTTTTTCCCTGTTGTATCTATTGACAAGTATTTGAACAGAGGTATCTGTGAAATGATGATGTTCTTTAAGCAAAACAGCTTTACAGACAGACTTTAGTATTTAATTTTTCATCCCCAGTAGAAAGGACATGTGCAGTTTTAGGGCAGATAAGAAGCCTCTGTGATCAGGAAAAGAAGTAAGAAAATGAGAACAAATGACTCCCTGGTTAGGCCTTTTGCCAGTGTATGTATTAGTTTTGAACTGATAAATAGTTATGAATCACTGTGCTATGTGCTATATCTCTCACATGTTTGAAAATGAATTTGATGCCCTGATTATATCTAACTCCACTTTGTTGATGGCTGTCAAGTAACAACTCATAACAGTAAAAGACTTGTTATTAATGGATGCCATTGCTGCTGTTTCATTTACCTAACAACAAATGAGAATATAAAATACACAGTAAACAGTTGCCACAGCATGAGTCCTCAATTTGATTTTGCCAAGTAAGCTCCTTGCAGTGAATGAGAACTACTTGATTAACAAGAGAACAGCATTCTATTGAAATGCACAGTGTATGCTATCTTTATATCCAGGTCAACCATTCAGATGATATTAAAATATTACGGATGAGCTATTCTCTGAATGAGTGGAACCATGAATGGCCTCATGTACTCAAGGTTTTCTGAACACTGAAAATCTTCACATTCTTAATGAGTTAAAAGCACTTTGTTCCCTTATGTGTTATCTATTGCTGTTTATCAAGCTACCCAAAAGTTTAGAGACTTTAAAACAACATAAAAAAATTTTAATCTCTGTAATTCTGAGAGATGAGTGCTTCAGCTGGGAAATTTTAAATTGAGTCCCTTGGAGTTGCACCACGATACGAACTGCAACTGCAGTCACCTGAGAGCTTGATGGAGGTGAATGTTCAGGAAGGATCGCTCTCACTCCTGGAAGGTGATGCTTACTTTTCAAAGTACAAGAGAGTTCCCAGAGAGAATGTCCTACAGTGACCCAGGTAAAGCTGTGGGATTCTCAGAGCCTAGATTTGGAAGTGTCAGAATACTCTTCCACTACATTCTGTTGGTAAGGCAAGCCATAAAAGTCAACCTTGTTAAAGGGCAAGAGAATTAGACACGAACTCTTGGAGGAATGGCAATGTCTCACATTGCATGAGAGCATGTTGGATGCTCTTTGGAAAATATACTTGAAGTCACTTGCTGTGGCTCAACAAGCAAGTGTAGCTTTTTATAGTAAGGATTACTTACTATCAGTGCTGATTAGAAAATAAAGCAAAACAAAACAGAGACTTATTTAACACCTTCCTTGTGAACTATGATATAATGTCATCATAATCTAATTTAGATTTCTAATTTAGTGTTAATATCTCTCTCTTTTACTCTGGCACTCTTAATACTACCCGAACTGCATCCATCACTGCTAACTTCTTTCCTACACTGCCTTGTTAAGACTATCATTCTTCTTGATAGTTTTATAAAATCTTCAGAGGGCACATATGAATAGGCATAAACTGCTAAGAAATCACCTTTGTTATGATACAAATTTAAATCATCGGGTAACACATAGAGGTAACACATAGACAGCCTAAATTACCAAGTACTATTCCTTAAGCCACTTTGATATGTTTTTGACAAACGACAGTTTAAACAGTAAGTTCTTATGCACTTCTGAGCTCAGGAATAAATGGAGTAGAAATAGATCAATAATTCCAAATAGAAAAAGACAAAAGCAATAATAAAATAAAAAATAATTTCCTAGTCTCCCAGAGAATGTCACAAATAGTGTGTCTGTGTGTCAGGGGGTGGGGGAGAGGTGTCGTAAGTATGACTCCAAAGCTTTCTTCGAGGACAGTGGAAAACTTCAAAATTTGTCATGGATAGTTGCTGTCCTCTAGCTACTTTGCCTGTGAAAATAGCACTGTAGAACTCAAAACATTTGTAAGGAGAGAAAATGGCAATTTAACGTAGTATTGATCCTATTTCTTTCCTTACCAATTAAGGTTATATTGCTTAAAATACATTCTTTCTTATCTTGCTAAAAGGATAGAATATTTAAAAAAACAAGACATTAACTAGACATTTTAATCATCATGACTTTGAAAAGAGCCTTCGTATTTGTCTTGAGTTTTCCACATGATCTCATTTTTATAGTATCTCCCATTAAAACCACATAAAATGGGTTGTTTTTATCTTACTATTGAAGAATGTTAAGTATCTTTGTCAGCACAAACTATGTCATTGTGTAACTCACTTGAGCTGTGTAACTTTTCCTTAATATCTGGCCAAAACACTTGAAATATCCATAAAAATGTATATTTACCACAAGCTATACTATGGTAAGGTTAGGAATTTAAAAGATAATATAACTAAAACTATGAATAAGGGAGCTGGGGTTTATCTCAGCAGCATAAGCACCTGCCTGGTAAGCGTGAGGTTGTGAATTCAATCACTAGTACCAAAAAATAAAATAAAATAACTACGAACAAGAAAGAATATAATAAGAGACATCTTATTATATGAAAATCTTATGATTATATTAATCTTATTGCTAGCATAGTCTCAAATCAAGGAGTAATCCTTTACTTATAGAAATATACATACAGTTCAAATTCATTCTATCACCATAGTCATCACTAAGAAGCCTTTATTAGTTCTATCTGTAAATGAAGACAGGCCAGGACAAATGTCCTTTTTCAATAAAAAACTGCCAGAGCTTCTTGGAAAAAGCACTGATTTTAGGATTGTGCCAAGAATACAGCATGAATCTAGAACATTTTAAAGTGCAGATAGAGCAGGCTGAAAAAGACTCAAAAGAAATAAAGCTGAGAAATTTGAACAATAGAAGAATAACACAAATTGTATTAGATTAAAATTGATAATATGGACTCCTCCTCGAAGATGGCCACCCAGATGACACTGTGACAGGGAGGCTCCCTGAATATACCATCAAAATGCTGGAATATAAACTAATATAATAACAGAGAGAAGGAAAAAAGAGGGAGATAGGTCCTCTGGACCCAAGAAGAATCTAAAACGAGAACTGTAGCCCACGGAAAGAGTAAAAGAATGAAATAAAGGCGGAGACCAGAAGCACCTCTATCCGGAGCGGAATCCAATCAGCACTGAGACCCAAGCCGAGAAGGTACGATCCAGGAGAATTGGGGTGGTGTGGCACAACAGCAGAGACGACGGTCGACCGTGGAGCAAGGTGGTCGCGAGCGGGCGAGTGAGTGAACCCGGCGGCCCCCAGTCCCCCACCCCCGAGGGAGAGTGAGGGACAGCCATCTTGAGATGGGAACTGCACCTAATTAGGCACGGTTCCTGGAAGGCCGTGGCGGAAATGGCGCGGGTGCCCTGGGGGTGATAGAGGAGGTTTGGCAGACGGCCCTGTACTGTTAACCAGACAGCGGCCCCATCCTCTCGCGCACCGCAGTAGACATTCGCAGAGCAGAAACAGGCTTGGGAGAGGCAGTGGACCAACACGGCCTCACGGGCGAGCCCAGGAAAATGCCAAGATGGAAAGGCAGAGGGCGTTCTCCAGACTCCGATACAAGCAGAACCGATCCCGGGGATGCTAATACTGACATGGTCGGGAGTCCAAAAATTAAACTCTCAGAGGAGTTGACAACAGAAGTGGGGAGACAACTCCACGAAGCTATGAAAGAAATTAAAGCAGCACTGTTAACCCAACTGAGAATTGAAATGAAACTCATAATCGGGGAATCCCTAAGAGCCTCTAAAGGAAACATAGCAGGAAAGGTGGAGGATGAAAAATCAAAGGAAATTGAGAATGAAACTAATAAAAAATTAGAACGCATTAATCAGATTCAGAGAGATTATGAGGACATCAAAGAATCCAATAAAAGTTGGCAGAACCACTTGAAGGAAACTAAGGATAGACTTTCGTATCTGGAAGAAAGAATGAAAACTTGGGAAAGAGAAAGGAGAGACTTTCTCAAGATAATTAGAAATCTGGAAGTGGCAGTGCAACGACTACAAGACAACCCAAGGAAACATAACTTACGAATAAAAGGTGTGAGTGAAAAAGCAGGGGTCAATACCCAAATTAAAAGACTATTTACAGAAATAATTTCAGAAAACTTCCCAAGCATGGGAACAGGAAGAGACTTTCAGATAACTGAAGCATATAGAACTCCAGCTAAACTTGACCAAAACAGGCCTACACCCAGACATATAATAATCAAGATTCCAGAAATCCAACACAAAAACATGATATTAAAAGCTATTAGAGAAAAGAGA